>JASANB010007469.1:0-110815 GCA_030248155.1 Sabatieria punctata | reverse complement strand
TGGTTTCGTTGTTCCAGGTAGTTCATTAGTTCAGTTTTCGAAGCGCGCTGATCTTGAGGCATGGCCGAAACGGCCTCCTAAAATGGAAGTTAGACTTGGATTGTGAGTGTAAACTGGCCAGTTTATTGAGTGCCAGTAGCAGACTTAGGTGGTTTGTTTTCTTTTGGCAAATATACGCACTTGTTGAACAAATAATAGAACGTCAAACTTTAATACGGCTTTGCAGAAAAAGAACAAAACTGTAGGTATAATGAACATGAAAGAAAACATAAATAAACTACCTAGAGAACAGCGTTAATGATCTTTAGAACGGAATAAAGCATTAAAAAATGAAAAACAATACTGTCTAACAAGTCAATCAAACAGCGCTATTCAAAACAAACTCAAAAACACAAGTAGAGCGGTTGAAAACGGTGAGTAAATTCTCCTAAACCATTCTCTACCTGCCTTCCATAAATTTTAAAAGTGCGGCAGCGCGCGTTAATTTCGCATATAGCGGTTATCATTAATGATGATAATGCTTTGAAATCTTTAAAAAGTTCTTCTTATCCCCAACCTTTTCTAAGCTAATTAGGTCTAAAAAATCTAAAAAACAAGCAAATAGAAGAACCGGAACTACCCAATAGGTGAGGCTGCTATGCGCTCGTCCACGCTTCTTGGCGG
Organism: Sabatieria punctata; assembly: GCA_030248155.1. NCBI lineage: Eukaryota > Metazoa > Nematoda > Chromadorea > Araeolaimida > Comesomatidae > Sabatieria > Sabatieria punctata. The sequence goes on along the minus strand of JASANB010007469.1, from coordinate 110,152 downwards.
GCACAGGCAGCGCCTGGCCATCAAGCGGCTTCTGAACATAGGAAAGTAGGCCATTTATCTAACGAGGGAGTGCCGAAACGGGAGGGGAAAGACCCAATAGACACCGGCAGGCGTTGGAGCCTGAGAAGCGAACGCGCGTAAAAAGGGTAATTTTTCCGATTTTTAGCCTATAAACGGCGCTCCCTGAAGGTCGGCTAGCTGAAATTTGCATCGCCTGAGCGAGCAAGCCAGTCGACCAATTCTAAAATTTAGCCGCCTTTTTCAACCTTCTATCTGATTAGGTTGCCACCTGTAGATTCTGAAGCGCTACGTACGTAGTACAGTCAGGCACTTAACGCCGTTTATGATACAGACACCATATTATGATGCACCCTACCTTCGCATTGAACACGACCATAAAGTGCCAGACTGTACATAGATGAAGCGTTCTACTATTTTTGACAGGGAAAGAACAATTTTTAGTCATATTTTTTATCAAAATATAGCTGCAACGAAATCCTTTCGAATCGAATGCTCTAAACAAATCTCTGTCTGCCAGGGCACTTCGAGCAACAGAACGTCACACTAAGAAGAAGAACACGTCACAATTGGAGGGATCCACGGGCTAGGGCTAGTAATTCGGTTGAGGGATAGAATTTTAAATCAAGAGAGCTGATGGGATCTGAGTGGATGTTAAACCAAAAAATAACACGATTTTTGGTTAAAATCAAGGCTTTTCAAACATTTTTCGTTAAAATAACCTATCACAAGAGTGATAAAGAACTAGTGTTTCTGAGTAAATTTATTTTGAAATTAAATAACTATTAAATTGCTTGCTCAGACATCAGAAGAAAATAACTTGCTATTAATTTGCTTGGTACCCAAATTCTGAAGTTTAATTTGACACTAAATTTGTTATTTGATATGATTTAAATATAAATTTGCTAAAATCAATACTCAATTCCTGAGGAAACAGTTCAAAACTTGGGTAGTGTCCGTCCAAAATGAGTTGACATCTCTTTACATGGCGACAAATGATCTACAAAGTAGCATTTAATGAGTTGATATCTTTGCTATAGGCATGAACAGGATCATCTTTTGACTGAACTTGTTGTTTTGTAGCCAGATTTTGGTTAGTGAAGCTGCTGAACTAAACAAATTTATATCAAATTCATATCAAATTTATATCAAATTTCTAGGCCAATTTTACGAAATTTAATATAATTTTAATTTGTTCGGCAGTCATCGTGTGAAATTTAATTTATTATTAAATTGCTATTTACTAAGTGATTTTGGCCAAAACAATTTAATTTTTGTTGTTGAATTTTAATTTGATCGGAAACACTATAAAGAACAACCCAGTAGATTTTTTACTTTTCAACCATGAATCTGAACCGGTTTGAATGAACCCTTTTTTAAATGAAAGACTGATAAATTCTTCAAAGATCGGTGCAATTTTTATTGAGATTCACAGTTTAGTTCTTGAGATATTTGCCTTCTAAGTAGAAACAGATTTTGCCAAAGAGCAAGAGCGATTCCGTTGCATTTCCTGATCGAGCAGATTCCTACTGCTAGGGCTAATGATACTTTGGTGTTGAAGTAAACCGAGTTTCTGTGTCACCTGTAAAGCCTCCAAGAGCCCTTAGCAGTAGCAGGAATCCGTTTTTGTGCAAAAGTGCAGAATAATAAAAAATCCCTCTTGTTCACTGCCAAAATCACTGTTTTGATTTTGAGAGCCAATATTTCAGGAACTAAGCAGAGTACATTAATGAAAATTCCAGCAGTCTTTTAAGGATTTGTTTATCTTTCGTTTAAAAAAGGATTTATTCAAATCGGTTAAGATTTGCGGTTGCTACAGCGAAAAATCTACTGGGTTGTTTTTTTGGCACACCCTGTATATTAGCTTAGGAATCCAATGGAGCTTAGCTGCTCCTATTACCTAACCACTTCCCTCTCTGTGCTACTCTGCACTGCGGCGTAGGCAAGGGAATTGGAGAAACAAAAATAAATATTAATAGGAAACATTTATTAGCCAGCTTAGCCCCTTCCAAATGCAAAATGACATTTTTGACTGTGTGTATTATGCGAATGCAATAATTAGTTCCTCAACCAGCTCAATTCCTCTGATTTAATCCGGTAAAAATATTTTTCTTCTTTTTATTTTATTTCCCTTCAGCGTTGCGTAAGATCAGCGCACAGTTAAAGTCGCTTACGGTTGCGGTAATTTTCGCGTTCAGATAATAAAACCTAATTCACCAGAAAAACAAAGACAGAGTTCAGAGATTACAAGCTATGCGCACATGAGCTCAAGCGCTCGTAGTTTGCGGGGGATCCCAAACTGTCTCGGGGCGTTGGTACGGCTAGGGGCTTAGCTTTTCTAGCTGGAGTAACGCAGAAACCCCTAAAACCTTAGAGTGCAAACGCCCTCAACCGCCGCTTGTCCATGTCTAGGCTTGAAGGAAACAGAGAACACAATTTTTGTTCGCTCTTAGGCCCATTTTTGAAGGGAGTTTTAGCATCTTTTTTGGAAAGCGTTATCAACAGCCAAAGACACAAGGTCAGTTTGCCTACTCAAGGCTGACACGCACAAATAAAGTTGTAGATTGCCAATCGGGCGTCCAGATTTTCCTCTAGTAGCAGGAGGCCATAGCAAAAAAAGCGGTTAAGACACCTAATTTTAGTGAGAAACGTGCCAATAATAATAAGCTGAATGGAGCCGGCCGATATAAGCAACAGTGTTTATATGTCTGCCCGCCTATTGGAAGTCCTACAGCGCAGAGCCATTCAAGGCGAGGGCAATTTTCACCCAGATCGACCCCCCACGACCCAGACAGACCCATAGCAAGCAGCAGATTGGCCACTTCCAGCACAGGCCACTAATGGCTCACTGCAACCTTTGTATTACAGGAGTTCTGGGCGGTCTCGATTAGTGACCGATTGCAGCATCGCACCCGGACATCGCTAAAATTTCGCACGCCCCATTGCACAAGCACTTGCACACTGTACTGCAAAGGCTGTGGCGTGAGCTCTGTTCAGAGTCAGCTTTTAGGCTGCTGCTTTTAGTTCCTGCTTCTAACAATTGATCTAAGTACTTCCGTCTTGGCCTTAAGCTTGACTCGACCCTGTTGGTGATGCAGCGAATATCTTAGTCAAATATTGTTGCAGTATACGCGCATTTCTGCAAAAGATCGACTAGGATCGTGTGGACTGACATAGTCACATGGGTCTCAACTGGGAAAATACACAAGTACAAGATACGGTAGTCAGTTTGCAGAGCAAGATGAAGAGCATACTTGTAACAGGTCATCCGCCGAAGGGGATGGGGTTGGGGGGGTGGTCTGGCGCCGGTCGGGGGGGGGGGGGGTACTGTTGTTTGGGTATGGCTTTCTCAGGAATCGGTTCGGTATGGGTAGGTATTTTTCGGCATACCCAGGAATCGGTTCGGTATGGTAGGTATTTGTCAAAAATGCAGGTATATCTGTATATATTCGGTATTTGCTGAAAATGTTTTCCAAAGTAAAAACACTTGAATTTCCTAATTACAAAGCCATGGATTTAGTCATTTCCAAGGTCAGAGGCTAGAAAATCCATCAAAAACAATGGGATTTACAGTTTTTAGAATTTTTTGAAATTATTTTTTCGGTTTTACTGGAGTGAAAATTGTTTTTATAAATAATTTTGACTAAGAGAAATGCTTCGATTGTACTGTAGAGCTAAGGCCTGCTAGTGTACAGTATTGAGATCTAACGAGCAGTGACAAAATGCGGGCTATTTTGTTGATTGTGAATGTACTGTACATCAAGTACATAGAAGCGGCGTTTATACTCCTCTGAAGATTCACTACTGCAGTAGTTTTTCGCCAGTCTCTGCCTCTATTTTACAGGCTGGCGAATATACACCAACCTTAACCTGAATCACATACACTACCGCAGTAGTCAGAGCAGAATAGAAAACAGCCGCGCAGGCTCCCGGTGTAAAACTAAAGTCAATGAAAAAAAGAAGAAAAAAAAAGAAATAATTCTATTTTTCCCACGGGAGCTATACGAGGAAATGATGGATTTATCTCAGCAAGGCACTAGGATGGCAGCAGAAAACATTTTTATCTTAATGTTCACACCCACAACCCGTCAACAACCATTCAACACCAGAAACGTATGCAGGCTCGACCGTTTTGGTAGTGATCGACGAAGATACGGACGTAATCAACCGGACAGAAGCTTTTGCAACATCTGACAACACCTATCTGTCTTATTTTATTAATAAAACTTGGAGTGGAACTCAAGTTTTGCCTAAAAATAACGGACCGACTGTCGTCGGGAGTGAAAAGTTGCTGTATTCTGTTGAAAAATGTCTGCTGATCGGGACTAAAAACAAAAAAATGTTCTGCCGGTGCCCAGAAACCCACTTCATACCTCAAATGCTTTTGAAAGTGCAAAAAACCGCACCTAAATGCGCCTCTCCGGCGACCTACTGCAGTAGGAAATAGAAAATTTTCATTTACTACTGCAGTAGTTTTTCCAGTAGCGCGGTGGCGCGGGTGTTTACACTCCTACCGAAGACTACTGAGAGTCGGCCAACCTACTGCAGTAGCTCCTACTGCGTAGCTACTGCAGTAGGAGTATAAACGCCGCTAGAGACTTGATTATTAAGGAGCAGTGTGAAGTTAAGCCAAAACTAGCCCAACGTTTTCTAATCACAAATCAAGTTTGGGACAGGGAATTGGGTCAGAGAAGTAAAAATCCTTCAAATTCGATATTTTGGAGGGATATCGTAATAGAATGTGTTTCTGCATGCCCTAAAAATGCAAAATTACAAAGAAAACAAAGTGATCATAAGGAATTTTCGATAAAAAAAGCACTAAGCTGGGCAAAAAAATACCGATTCCCAAATACCTGGGTATTCCCAAAATAATCGGTATACCCGGTACGGGTATTTATTAAATACCTGGAATCGGTAGGTATTTATTGGGTAGGTATTCCCAAAAATACCCATTTTTCGGTATGGGTTCGGTATACCCAATCAACAGTAGGGGGGATCTGATCCAAAATTTCGGGACGGGGGTTGGGCACTAAAAGCGCTCAAAAATCGAAAAAAATCGCAATTTTTGGGCTAAAAATCGTCGAAAATCGCTAATTTGGGCTGAAATAACGAAATAAAATAACGCCCCTCAAATTCCGGCTACATGGTCTAGCTGGTAGTAGTAACCAGATGCCTTAGCAGCCTTCCATCTATGCCAGGGAAATGCTTGTAAGGCTTTTATTAACGTAAATTCAAAGCGTTTGAAGCGAATTTAACCAGTTATCGTGCCTAACTCAGTCCTTCTTCCCTTGTCATCAAGATATGCACTGTAGAGTTTCTTGTGATACTGTCTGTATGTACTGTATGTACATTGTCTGGGAAGTAAAAAAATTCTTTCTTTCTTTCTTTCTTTCTTTGCGTTTCTTCCTCTCCGCTTCTTCTCTTTCTCCGTCGTTCGAATACACCCCTTGTGTTTCCCTCTACGCGTGTCGTATCTTATGTATTTTTCTTATTCCTGCTTTGCGCGTGCGGTGTGCGCGTTTTCGCCGTCTCTAGTACTTCCTGCACTCTGTGTAGTTGTGTTTTTTGTTCTCTGCGCCCTTGACTCGCAAACCGTACATGGGGACACCAATAAACCTGTATTTATGTTTCTATTCGAAGTAAACAGTCTAGGCAGGGCTGTTGGGTCGTTTTTCCTCCTGTTTTTTCGTTTTTTTCGAAAAAAAAACCGTTTTTTCATAGGGGCTTGGAAAAAACCTAAAATGCGGAAAAACTCAAGCAAGTTTTTAAAGGTTAATACATAGAAAGAAAGAAAGAAAGAAAGAAAGAAAGAAAGAAAGAAAGAAAGAAAGAAAGAAAGAAAGAAAGAAAGAAAGAAAGAAAGAAAGAAAGAAAGAAAGAAAGAAAGAAAGAAAGAAAGAAAGAAAGAAAGAAAGAAAGAAAGAAAGAAAGAAAGAAAGAAAGAAAGAAAGAAAGAAAGAAAGAAAGAAAGAAAGAAAGAAAGAAAGAAAGAAAGAAAGAAAGAAAGAAAGAAAGAAAGAAAGAATTTTTTTACTTCCCAGACAATGTACATACAGTACATACAGACAGTATCACAAGAAACTCTACAGTGCATATCTTGATGACAAGGGAAGAAGGACTGAGTTAGGCACGATAACTGGTTAAATTCGCTTCAAACGCTTTGAATTTACGTTAATAAAAGCCTTACAAGCATTTCCCTGGCATAGATGGAAGGCTGCTAAGGCATCTGGTTACTACTACCAGCTAGACCATGTAGCCGGAATTTGAGGGGCGTTATTTTATTTCGTTATTTCAGCCCAAATTAGCGATTTTCGACGATTTTTAGCCCAAAAATTGCGATTTTTTCGATTTTTGAGCGCTTTTTAGTGCCCAACCCCCGTCCCGAAATTTTGGATCAGATCCCCCCCTACTGTTGATTGGGTATACCGAACCCATACCGAAAAATGGGTATTTTTGGGAATACCTACCCAATAAATACCTACCGATTCCAGGTATTTTAATAAATACCCGTACCGGGTATACCGATTATTTTGGGAATACCCAGGTATTTGGGAATCGGTATTTTTTTGCCCAGCTTAGTGCTTTTTTTATCGAAAATTCCTTATGATCACTTTGTTTTCTTTGTAATTTTGCATTTTTAGGGCATGCAGAAACACATTCTATTACGATATCCCTCCAAAATATCGAATTTGAAGGATTTTTACTTCTCTGACCCAATTCCCTGTCCCAAACTTGATTTGTGATTAGAAAACGTTGGGCTAGTTTTGGCTTAACTTCACACTGCTCCTTAATAATCAAGTCTCTAGCGGCGTTTATACTCCTACTGCAGTAGCTACTGCAGTAGGAGCTACTGCAGTAGGTTGGCCGACTCCTTCAGTAGTCTTCGGTAGGAGTATAAACACCCGCGCCGCCGCGCTACTGGAAAAACTACTGCAGTAGTAAATAGAAAATTTTCTATTTCCTACTGCAGTAGGTCGCCGGAGAGGCGCATTTAGGTGCGGTTTTTTGCACTTTCAAAAGCATTTGAGGTATGAAGTGGGTTTCTGGGCACCGGCAGAACATTTTTTTGTTTTTAGTCCGATCAGCAGACATTTTTCAACAGAATACAGCAACTTTTCACTCCCGACGACAGTCGGTCCGTTATTTTTAGGCAAAACTTGAGTTCCACTCCAAGTTTATTAATAAAATAAGACAGATAGGTGTTGTCAGATGTTGCAAAAGCTTCTGTCCGGTTGATTACGTCCGTATCTTCGTCGATCACTACCAAAACGGTCGAGCCTGCATACGTTTCTGGTGTTGAATGGTTGTTGACGGGTTCTGGGTGTGAACATGACGCTAAAAATGTTTTCTGCTGCCATCCTAGTGCCTTTCTGAGCTAAATCCATCATTTCCTCGTATAGCTCCCGTGGGAAAAATAGAATTATTTCTTTTTTCTTCTTTTTTTCATTGGCTTTAGTTTTACACCGGGAGCCGGCGCGGCTGTTTTCTATTCTGCTCTGACTACTGCAGTAGTGTATGTGATTCAGGTTAAGGTTGGTGTATATTCGCCAGCCTGTAAAATAGAGGCAGAGACTGGCGAAAAACTACTGCAGTAGTGTGTCTTCAGTAGGAGTATAAACGCCGCTTCTATGTACTTGATGTACAGTACATTCACAATCAACAAAATAGCCCGCATTTTGTCACTGCTCGTTAGATCTCAATACTGTACACTAGCAGGCCTTAGCTCTACAGTACAATCGAAGCATTTCTCTTAGTCAAAATTATTTATAAAAACAATTTTCACTCCAGTAAAACCGAAAAATAATTTCAAAAATTCCTAAAAACTGTAAATCCCATTGCTTTTGATGGATTTTCTAGCCTCTGACCTTGGAAATGACTAAATCCATGGCTTTGTAATTAGGAAATTCAGTGTTTTTACTTTGGAAAACATTTTCAGCAAATACCGAATATATACAGATATACCTGCATTTTTGCAAATACCTACCATACCGAACCGATTCCTGGGTATGCCGAAAAATACCTACCCATACCGAACCGATTCCTGAAAAAGCCATACCCAAACAACAGTACCCCCCCCCCCGACCGGCGCCAGACGCCCCCCCCAACCCCCTCCCCCTTCGGCGGATGACCTGTTACAAGTATGCTCTGCATCTTGCTCTGCAAACTGACTACCGTATCTTGTACTTGTGTATTTTCCCGTTGAGACCCATGCGACTATGTCAGTCCACACGATCCTAGTCGATCTTTTGCAGAAATGCGCGTATACTGCAACAATATTTGACTAAGATATTCGCTGCATCAGCATCAGGGTCGAGTATAGGTTTAGGCCTTGACGGAAGTACGTAGATCAATTGTTTGAAGGAGGAAATAAATGCAGCAGCCTAAATGCTGACTCTGAACAGAGCTCACGCCACAGCCTTTGCAACAATGTGCAAGTGCTTGTGCAATGGGGCGTGCGAAATTTTAGCGATGGCCGGGTGCGATGCTGCAATCGGTCACGCTAATCCAGACCGCCCAGAACTCCTGTAATACAAAGAAAGCAGTGAGCCATTAGTGGCCAGTGCTGGAAGTGGCCAAACTGCTGCTTGCTATGGGTCTGTCTGGGTCCTGGGGGGTCGATCTGGGTGAAAATTGCCCTCGCCTTCAATGGCTCTGCGCGGTAGGACTTCCAATAGCCGGGCAGACATATAAACACTGTTGCTTATATCGGCCGGCTCCATTCAGCTTATTATTATTGGCACGTTTCTCACTAAAATTAGTGTCTTAACCGCTTTTTTTGCTATGGCCTCCTGCTACTATGAAAATCTGGACGCCCGATTGGCAATCTACAACTTTATTTTGCAGGTTTGTCTTGAGTAGGCAAACGGACCAGTGTCTTTGGCTGTTGATAACGCTTTCCAAAAGATGCTAAACTCCTTCAGAAATGAGCCTAAGAGCGAACAAAATTGTGTTCTCTGTTTCCTTCAGACATGGACAAAGGGCGGCTGAGGGCGTTTGCACTCTAAGGTTTTAGGGGTTTCGTGTTACCTGTAGCTAGAAAAGCTAAGCCCCTAGCCTTACCAACGCCCCGAGACAGTTTGGGACCCCCCGCAAACTACAAGTGCTAAAGCCCATGTGCGCATAGCTTGTAATCTCTGAACTCTGTCTTTGTTTTTCTGGTGAATTAGGTTTTATTATCTGAACGCGAAAAATAAGGCAACCGTAAGCTACGTAAACTGCGCCGCCGATCTTACGCAACGCTGAAGGGAAAATAAAATAAAAAGAAGAAAAATATTTTTACCGGATTAAATCAGAGGAATTGAGCTGGTTGAGGAACTAATTATTGCATTCGCATAATACACACAGTCAAAAATGTCATTTTGTACTTGGAAGGGGCTAAGCTGGCTAACAACGCTTCCTATTAATATTTATATGCGTTACTCCACTTCGGTCGGCTGCTGCAGTGCAGAGTAGCACAGAGAGGGAAGTGGTTAGGTAATAGGAGCAGCTAAGCTCCATTGGATTCCTAAGCTAATATACAGGGTGTGCCAAAAAAACAACCCAGTAGATTTTTCGCTGTAGCAACCGCAAATCTTAACCGATTTGAATAAATCCTTTTTTAAACGAAAGATAAATAAATCCTTAAAAGACTGCTGGAATTTTCATTAATGTACTCTGCTTAGTTCCTGAAATATTGGCTCTCAAAATCAAAACAGTGATTTTGGCAGTGAACAAGAGGGATTTTTTATTATTCTGCACTTTGCAATAAAACGGATTCCTGCTACTGCTAAGGGCTCTTGGAGGCTTTACAGGTGACACAGAAACTCGGTTTACTTCAACACCAAAGTATCATTAGCCCTAGCAGTAGGAATCTGCTTTATTATGAAATGCAACGGAATCGCTCTTGCTCTTTGGCAAAATCTGTTTCTACTTAGAAGGCAAATATCTCAAGAACTAAACTGTGAATCTCAATAAAAATTGCACCGATCTTTGAAGAATTTATCAGTCTTTCATTTAAAAAAGGGTTCATTCAAACCGGTTCAGATTCATGGTTGAAAAAGTAAAAAATCTGCTGGGTTGTTCTTTATAGTGTTTCCGATCAAATTAAAATTAAATAACAAAATTAAATTGTTTTGGCCAAAATCACCTAGTAAATAGCAATTTAATAATAAATTAAATTTCACACGATGACTGCCGAACAAATTAAAATTATATTAAATTTCGTAAAATTGGCCTAGAAATTTGATATAAATTTGATATGAATTTGATATAAATTTGTTTGGTTCGGCAGCTTCACTAACCAAAATCTGGCTACAAAACAACAAGTTCAGTCAAAAGATGATCCTGTTCATGCCTATAGCAAAGATATCAACTCATTAAATGCTACTTTGTAGATCATTTGTCGCCATGTAAAGAAAGGTCAACTCATTTTGGACGGACACGACCCAGGTTTTGAACTGTTTCCTCAGGAATTGAGTATTGATTTTAGCAAATTTATATTTAATTCATATCAAATAACAAATTTGTATCAAATTAAAATTCAGAATTTGGGTACCAAGCAAATTAATAGCAAGTTATTTTCTTCTGAAGGCTGAGCAAGCAATTTAATAGTTATTTAATTTCAAAATAAATTTACTCGGAAACACTAGTTCTTTATCACTCTTGTGATAGGTTATTTTAACGAAAAATGTTTGAAAAGCCTTGATTTTAACCAAAAATCGTGTTATTTTTTGGTTTAACATCCACTCAGATCCCATCAGCTCTCTTGATTTAAAAATTCTATCCCTCAACCGAATTACTAGCCCTAGCCCGTGGATCCCTCCAATTGTGACGTGTTCTTCTTCTTAGTGTGACGTTCTGTTGTTCGAAGTGCCCTGGCAGACAGAGATTTGTTTAGAGCATTCGATTCGAAAGGATTTCGTTGCAGCTATATTTTGATAAAAAATATGACTAAAAATTGTTCTTTCCTGTCAAAAATAGTAGAACGCTTCATCTATGTACAGTCTGGCACTTTATGGTCGTACCAATGCGAAGGTAGGGGTATCATATATGGTGTCGGTACCATAAACGGCGTTAAGTGCCTGACTGTACTACGTACGTAGCGCTTCAGAATTTACAGGTGGCAACCTAATCAGATAGAAGGCTGAAAAAGGCGGCCAAATTTTAGAATTGGTCGACTGGCTTGCTCGCTCAGGCGATGCAAATTTCAGCTAGCCGACCTTCAGGGAGCGCCGTTTATAGGCTAAAATCGGAAAAATTACCCTTTTTACGCGCGCTCGTTTCTCAGGCTCCAACGCCTGCCGGTGTCTATTGGGTCTTCCTCCCGTTTCGGCACTCCCTCGTTAGATAAATGGCCTACTTTCCTATGTTCAGAAGCCGCTTGGATAGCTGGGCGCTGCCTGTGCCCGCCAAGAAGCGTGGACGAGCGCATAGCAGCTTCACCTATTGGGTAGTTCCGGTTCTATTAGCTTGTTTTTTTAGATTTTTTAGACCTAATTGGCTTAGAAAAGGTTGGGGATAAGAAAACTTTAAAGATTTCAAAGCATTATCATCATTAATGATAAACGCTATATGCGAAATTAACGCGCTGCCGCACTTTTAAAATTTATGGAAGGCAGGTAGAGAATGGTTTAGGAGAATTTACTCACCGTTTTCAACCGTTCTACTTGTGTTTTTGAGTTTGTTTGGAATAGCGCTGTTTGATTGACTTGTTAGACAGTATTGTTTTTCATTTTTTAATGCTTTATTCCGTTCTAAAGATCATTAATGCTGTTCTCTAGGTAGTTATTTATGTTTTCTTTCATGTTCATTATACCTACAGTTTTGTTCTTTTTCTGCAAAGCCGTATTAAAAGTTTAGACGTCTTATTATTTGTTCACTAAGTGCGTATATTTGCCAAAAGAAAAACAAAACCACCCAAGTCTGTTGGCTGGCACTCAATAAACTGGCCAGTTTACGACTAAATCCAAGTCTAACTTCCATTTTAGGAGGCCGTTTCGGCCATGCCTCGGCGATCAGCGGCGGCCGAAAACTGGGAACTGGCCGAACTACTGGAACAACGAAACCACCTGCTGGCCGCCGACAAGGTTGACCTTTTGACCTTTAGCCACATCTCTAATGCATAGCAACACCTAGCTACCTGGCAGCAGGTCCAAATTAAATGGTAATTAGGTGTCAAGGGTTCATAAATTATCATAGGGCGGCGAAACGACGCTTTGAATCAATTTACCGACAGCCGGCTAGGCAATAATGCATTTGATAGAGACCAACCAAACTGTGTGAACGCCTATTGATTCTGAGCGCTCAATCCACCTGCACTAATCATTTGTCTCTCTACCCACTGATAACAAATGGAGCTGCGGGCCCGGCTGCTCCCTAATATGCAGATTAGTTGGACCAATCCCATAGACCCCCCGGTTAGTTTTTACTATGCAACCTATCGAGTACCAGCGCACTGTCTGTATCTCGCTCAATACTCTTTATTTGAGGGTTGGTTTTTCTTTTTCTTTCTCTCATGCAGTCTGCCACTTAACGCAGTTTATGGTAACGACACCATATATGGCACCGGTACCTAGGCTAGTGACACCATATGGTACCCCTACTCGTGGCTATGGGGCCGGTAGCATATATGGTACGAAATCTGAACAGAGTGGTACCATATATGGTACCGGTACCAATGCGAAGGTAGGGGTACTACATACAGTATAGATAAAAAAAAATCTCCCATCGCTTTTTCGGCCTTCACTCAAACGTTTCGTTCTCAGTCACTTCTTTACCGATTTGGCTCAAATTTTCAGCAAAAATTAACAACATGGTTGGCTAAATATTCTGCAAGTTTAGTGCGAAAATTCCAACGGAAAAATTTTTTTTGAACCGAAAAGTGAAAATCATAGTGGTCTGTGTAAATTCAAATTTCCCGCGTAATTAAGGCGTTATCGCTTAGATAGTTGCAGGAATGATCGGGCGGACATTTGGTCATAACATATTCAGACGGCAGCCCTCTGGCTTAAGGGGCACTAAAATTGGGGAATTTCAAAAACATGACAAAATGTGACTTTTCTTCGTAAAACCGGTGAAATGACAATTCAGAAGATTTTCGATTTTCTAAAAACACTGTGGAGAAGGTTTCTATGATGTGAAACAGAGTTTAAATATCAGGTTTATTCATTTGTCGAACTTCCTGCTACAATCTGTGTTGATTGACAACTGATTCAGTGCTTTGATTCCAGAATGTACAGATTTCTTAACTATGGGATTTTCGATCATGTTTTTAAAATTCCCCAATTTTAGTGTCCCTTAAGCCAGAGGGCTGCCGTCTGAATATGTTATGACCAAATATCCGCCCGATAATTGCTGCAACTATCTAAGCGATAGCGCCGTAATTACGCGGGAAATTTGAATTTACACAGACCACTATGATTTTCACTTTTCGGTTCAAAAAAATTTTTTCCGCTGGAATTTTCGCACCAAACTTGCAGAATATTTAGCCAACCATGTTGTTAATTTTTGCTGAAAATTTGAGCCAAATCGGTAAAGAAGTGACTGAGAACGAAACGTTTGAGTGAAGGCCGAAAAAGCGATGGGACATTTTTTTTATCTATACTGTATATATGATACCACCACAGCCTCCGTATGTAGGGGTACCATATATGCTGGCACTAGCCTAGGTACCGGTACCATAAACGGCGTTAAGCAGTGGCATACCCAGGGAGTTAGGGTGTCTACACCCCCCTTTTCGGTGGAGGTAGGAGGAAAAAACGACAAAAATAAGAGAAATTAATTAATTATGTACTAAAACTGTCTATTTTAGGTTCAGAATACCTTTTAAATGCGTTTTCGAAGAAAAAAATTTCTCACCCTGGTCCGGCAGAAGCTCAACCAGGCCACTTTAAACTACTAAAACTTGTAATTTCTGTCAAATTTAAGCTCAGAATGCTTTTTAAACACGTTTTTGAAGGCTAATTTTGCGAAATTTTCTCGCCCTTGTTGGGCAGCGGCCCAACCAGGCAACTTCAAAATTTTACACCCTTTTGCAAAATACTGGGTACGTCATTGGCGTTAAGTGCCTGACTGTCATAAATCACCATACTGGCTATCCGCCTAAGGCTTATCTGGTGCACAAATTTAGGGAGAGGCGTCTAGTACTAAAAATCGGTGAAAGTTCTATTGTAAAAGTAAGAAAAATAGTTTCTCAGGAAAATCTGGCACTACTAGCCGATGCGGTGGATGATAGTGGCGTATCCAGGGTATTGCAAAGGTGGGCGTAGAACTTCTCTTCAGACCCGCATTTAAAGGGCATATTCTGAGCTTAAAATAGACACTTTACAACAAACATAATTTATTCATTTTTCTTATTTTTTAAGATTTTTTCCTTAGTCCAGCGCAAACGGGTGTGCCTATGCCTACATACTACCCTGCACCTTCCCTGGATAGGCTGCTGGTTATATCATTTGTTTATGCTGCTGATGATGATGGTGTCATGATGACAGAGCGTTTATATATACACCTTGACTATTTAGATTCCGGATATAACAACCCCGGCATCGGAGACTAAGGGTGTGGATACGACACAAGACTTACTGAGCACAGGGGATCGCACCACAGCTCCAGATACGTCAGAAGGGAAAGATGAATCTACTTCCGAAGATCTGGATGAATCCGAGGCTGAATCCGCCTGGCTCAAGGTCAACTGCAGAATTATTCACACCAATCAACTCAACACTCGTCGCCTGTTCTCAACAGACCCACTTGTTTGACCTAAGCCTAAGCCTAAAGGCCGATTTATGCTTATGCCAGTCCGATGCCACTGGCATTTATCACAACGTTCTGCAGATTGTTGCGACTAGAGATGCAACCGAGTTGCGGTATTATGCGCCATTTTTTGGTAGGTATGCGGATGCGGTATTTTAGGAACCGCATAATAATACCACATACCTGTACCACATAATACCGCATAATTTTGCTCCATTTCAGCCCTAAAATTGCCAAAAATACGACAAAATTGTGCATAATAATTCTAGGGAATAACATTTTAAAACCACCTTTGACTATTCCAATTAAAACGAATTAAAAACGTTTTGAGCTCAAATTTAATGAAAAATCTGAAGTAACGGAAATGCTAACTTGATCATCTTTCGTTTACTAATAATTTTATTATCTATATTTTAAGGCTTTAGCCGGCGTAAAAGTAGTTTGAACCAGCTCAAATTGACCTGACTAATACTCTTTCGTTACAAACAGTTTGACAAACACCAGTTTTTTGCAGCAGAAACCTAATTTTGACCAGTATGCGCTAATATGAGCTACATGTGGTATGCGGTTGCATCCCTATTCGCGACTAGCATTCCATTAGGCGAAAATCTGAATCTAAGCCTAAACATTATCAAACACTACCCGCTGTCGGCCAAGACCTGAGCTAAGCCTAAGCCTAAGAACAATCCTGACTAAAAGTCTGTTGTTCTGGGGGAGTGTGCTGCAAATCGAATGGCTGTTAAAATAAAGAAATGTAGAGTTTTCAGTACGCCAAACTGATCTTGCCTCACGTTGGCTTGGTGCTGCTCACTTGTACGTATACCCTGATCGGAGCCAGCGTCTTCTACAGTATCGAACGACCGCACGAGTTCCGTAGCAAGACGCAACAGCTGAATCGGATTTACGGTCAACGCTCTGACTTTTTGGACTTGATGTGGAACCTCTCAAGAGGCAATGGCCTTAGCGAGCACAGATGGAAGGAGCTGGGCAGAGGTCAGATGGAGAACATCACCGACCAGCTGTTTGAGTCGTTCGAGAAGTTTTTCCTGTCTTCCAAAGAGATCAGACTGAACGCCACCGCCGAGATTTGGACTTTTTCTACTGCTATCTTTTTTGCTGTCACTGTGGTCACTACTATTGGTGAGTTTGTTAGGTGCACGCAAACCTGTAACTTTTCTTTTGGCCACTTTTAACGCTTTTTAACACCGAATTGGGCCTTTGCGCCGCTGGTGTGAAGACAAACCGGTATTCTTAATGCCCGTTTTCTCAGTCTATGCTATTCTGATTAAAATTGCGATGTTTTATATAAATAAATAAACAAAACATGCTAAAATGCATTTCCAGGCATTTTGGAGCTGTTTTGGAAGCTTTTGAAGCCGCTCCCTGAGCGAAACCCTACCCCACCCCGGGCCAGAACGTGTCACATGTACAGTTTGTACATATTTACACACTGTATGCAGACATAAGCTCTTTGATCTTTGAAAGATCAAACCCCTTTGCCCATGCGTAGGTACGTATGCGTGCAGGTCAGGTCATCCGGCTATGGAGAGAGGTAGGGTGAGTGTTGAACAAACGCTCAAGGTTTGTTTGTCCAAAGGGATATCAGATAAAATATTTCAACCAAATGAAGGCCATTTTTCTTTACGCTACCCATTACTGTATTGCCATTCAAATTCTGAGACAGCTAGAACAAATTGATCGTCAGACAACACAGCCAAGCCATAAAGCATATAGCAAGCGAATTAAATTAAATTCATCATCTTTCCACACTTTATGAAGGCTAATTTAGGAACTGCATTTCTTGCAAGCAAAACGCTGAAAAAAGGAAGTAACCTGCGTTTCTTTGACCTACTGAGCAACAAGCATACTGTACATGGGCCGGAAAAATCCGGACCGGGTCTGGAGGTACTCTCGGGGGTCCCACAAACGTCCAAAAAACGCCTAAAAAGCGGCCGGCGAGGGGGCCGGCCCATGTATGGTATCATGTACGCACTAATGCTCTAAATCAATCAGTGCCAAGAAAACTGCTCTACAAACAAACAATGACAACAGATCGCGCAAAGTAGGAGCAGAAATGCGTCCAATCCATCGTGTTTGTTTGTTTTGTTTTTTTGTTTTATGAGTTCCACTGTCCTTTCGGACAGCTCAGGACACCCCTCGCTCTTTTCAGAGCCCTTCAATGGGGTAGCCCTGTCTACAAACAACCAGGGCTGTTGGGTCGGTTTTTTTCCTCGGTTTTTTTCGTTTTTTTCCGGAAAAAAAACCGGTTTTTTTCCTAGGGGCTCGGAAAAAAACTAAAATGCGGAAAAAAACTCAAATAAGTTTTTAAAGGAAATAGGCACAATAACTGGTTAAATTCGCTTCCAATGCTTTGAATTTACGTTAATAGAAGCCTTACAAGCATTTCCATGGCATAACTTAGCTGTTTTTCGCAAAAAATATTGGTACCATTTTCAGGCAACTTTTATTATTGTATTTTTGGTGTTCTAAAATCAAATTACTACTCTAAAACATGAAATTAGTGCATTTTGTAATAAGACTCACGCTATTTCGTTGAATTCTGCAATAAAAAGCGATTGTTGAAAATTTTTTTCTGTCATATCGGAAAATAACTTTTGGAAAAAAACCGGAAAAAAACCGGCTTGAGTTTTTTTCCGGAAAACAAACAGCCCTGCAAACAACCCTCCCCTTTGCTGCCATTGGGTGCAACGGCAGCGCCGGTTCGGTTCCCATTTACCTACTGGCCATCACCGGCTTTCGGCGGTCTGGGTTGGGCTTTACGTCGACTACTTCCAGTCGCTTCGACCGGTTTCGAACCCACAAACAACCACTCTCACGGATGCCGGAGCCGCCGTGACACACGGGGTAGCGTAAACTATCTGTGGCCAAGACGCGACTGACGCGACGCGCCATCTAGCTGTCTGTCTGTCTGTCTGTCTGTGCGTTCGTTTTTAGGCTACGGTAATCCAGTGCCTGTAACGATGGCCGGCCGTCTCATCTGCATATTCTTTGCTCTGTTTGGCATTCCGCTCACCTTGGTCACCATCGCCGATATCGGCAAGTTCTTCAGCGAACACTTGGTCTGGCTCTACGGCCAGTACCTAAACTGCAAACACTGGCTGGTGCGCAGACTGTCCAGAACCTGTCCGCCGAAGGGTCACGATGGCGACCATCTTTGTCAGCACTGCAAACGGTTCGCTCCGGAGCTGGTCGAAGAGAAGAAGATTCCAGCAACGTTGGTGCTGGCCATTCTGGTCGCCTACACTGCGTTGGGAGGCGTGCTGATGTCACATTTGGAGCCGTGGAACTTCTTCACCGCCTTCTATTACAGCTTTATCACGATGACTACGGTATTATTACGGCTATTACCGTATAGTGCTGTTTATAGGTAGTACCCCACCCCGGCTACTATAAAAGGAGACAGACAGATTTTTATTCTGAAGTGAGCAGTTACCGTAAAACTTCTAATAGCAGCGCTGCGCTATTATTTTTCGTGATTGTGCTTGTGGGGCCCACAGTGGCCATCTCGAGTAACCTCATTTTTCTTAAAATACAGGGTAGTTTTGCCATTAACACAAGCAATCTTAATATGAGTTTTAGTCTGACTAATGTTTGCAAGCTTAATCAAAGCAAATTGTCTCAAAGGGACAGCGTTCTACATTGGAAACGCGTACAACGCGTTGATAGTAGTGCGCGTGGGAGCGCTATTATTAGAAGGCCGCTACTACTAGAGCGTTCGCGTTTTTATTTTCGGGCTGTCCTGTCCGTAAAGGGCGCTACTATTGGAGCGGCGCTAGTACTAGAAGTTTTACGGTATCCATTCAAAACGTGTGAACACCAATACAGTGTATTTTTGGTGGTAAACCTTGTTTCTACAAAAAACAGTAGATATTGCCATAGTAAGTACCCGGGTACTATAAACAGCACTATAAGTACGTTGTTTTTGAATGGGTGCTTTGAGGTAGTTTTTCGTTTTTTTTCGCAGTTGTGGCGCCTGTTTCAGGTCGGCTTCGGTGACCTGATGCCGCGCAGGGATTCGTACATGTACCTCATTCTGCTGTACATAATAATCGGCCTAGCAATCACCACTATGTGCATTGATCTGGTCGGCGTCCAGTACATACGCAAGATACACTACTTCGGCCGCAAAATACAGGACGCTCGCTCGGCGCTGGCCGTCGTCGGCGGAAAGGTAATTAGAAACTATAATCTTATATTTTCAATTCTAATTTAATCCAATTGATTCTAATCCAGTTTAAAAACACAGTTAGTTGGGGTTAATCATGTAGCAGCTATGACTGACTTAAAACATAAACCGGATGGGTTAAGTGGTGCACTGCTATAACAGATTTGAAACATAAACCGGACCGGTTTGGCTGATGCACTGCTATAACAGATTTGAAACATAAACCGGACGGGTTTAGATTGTGCACAGCTATAACAGATTTGAAACATAAACCTGACTGGTTTAGGTGGTGCTGGTGAGCGAGCTTTACGCCAATCTGATGCAGCGTCGATCGCGTACCGGCGCCTCAGGCGACGCGTTCATAATCGAGAACTTGTACCTAACCAAACACCTGGTGCCGTACATTCCACGCGACATTAGGAAAATCCGCTACATCGATGCCGCCACGGACAGTCTCTCCACCAGCACCAGCAGTATGGAGTTCCACTCCTGCAGGTACTGCCACTCCAGATTCAGCGCCTCCCACCACAAAGCCAACCCCCACAAGGACGCTGTACCCGACGGAGTCACCACTGCTGCTTCCAAGGCATGAACAAACAGCGATAACTTCTTCTTCTCTCTCTTTTCCTTTGTGCTCGCCCGTTTCCTATTGGTTGTACTGACGCGCGCTGATACCATACATGTACTAGGGGCTCTGGGGGTTACCCTCCTCTTCCCCCTGCGACAGTTTAGTGACCCCCGACCCAAAAATAGTAGTAGCAGGTCCAGTACAAACTGGCTGAGAAATAACAAATTTGTAGCTTAAAATTCGCTTTAAAATTCTTTGGAAACCGAGTTTGGCGTTTCCACTGCTGATGTTTAGGAGAAATCGGTGTTTTTGGAAGCCGTTTTTATCGTTTTTTTGCTTCTATAGCTCTAAAACGCTATTTGGCAGTTTACAATAGCGATTTTTAGCCTCCTTACTGAGAAAAACGTGCCTAAAGCAGGCGTTTTGGCGCTTTTGAAATTTTGGACCCCCTCGACCCCCACCTGACGGAAAACCCCCTCTATCCCCCTCCCACGGGGCCTGTTACATGTATGGCTGATATGAAAGACCGACAGTTACTCATCGGGTAGAAGTTTAATTATGGGTTTGTTTGTCGCCAACACACGAACCTTCAGCCTTGCCTAGCTTAGGAAAACAAGTTTAATAAAGACCGGTTGGTTGGGGAAAAAGGGCCGGGAATCGTTTGGGGTTAGCACCCAAAATAGGGACCATTAGAGAGAAATTCTACCAGTTTGTACTACTACTGCTTAGTAGTAGTGTCCACAAACTACGACCTTCAAAAATTCTACTACTACTAGGCATGCTTAGGGGCCGTCCACAAACTATATACAACGTTCAAAAATTCAAAATTTTGGAGCCCCACCCTCCTCCCGACGTTTTTCGACGTTTTTAGCACAACCCCTCTAAAAATACGACGTTTTGGCTGACCCCCCCCCACCCCGACTAAACTTGGCACTGAGTCCGACAGAAAATCTTCAATAAAATCGACACACACTGTAGAAGTGTGAACTACCATTTTGGCGGTTGGAAACATAAACTGGGTTCAGTTTTCCTTGTAATATAGTTGCGGACAAAAGCTTCCTAGGCACCTGAAAAACGTTGACGTTTTCTACATCAACGCCCACCCCCGCGACGTTTTCCGACGTTCAACCGACCACCCCACCCCCTCTCTGAACGTCGTAGTTTATGGACAGCCTGAACCTGGCCGGAGCGATAAGCCCAAATTCGTACAGTACAGTAAAGTACAGTACAAAATGGCGAAAAAGTGTATTCTGCAAATCACAAAGGAAAACCTACCGAATACGAGTTGGTGTCGGTCTGTGAAAAAAGTGAACAAAATAGGACAGCTGTGCTGCGCTGCTGGTACTGTGATGTGCTCCCGAAGACGATATTGTCAGTGTGATTACTTTTATCGAAGTATAATTGACCAATTTTGGCTTTTTATGAAAGTCCCAGTTGCTTTAGGTCACACACAACTACATAGCATGTATTCGGGTAGGGAGGGGTAGACCAGGTAAAAATAAAAAATCCCTTGGAAGGC
This sequence comes from Sabatieria punctata, assembly GCA_030248155.1. Classification (NCBI taxonomy): domain Eukaryota; kingdom Metazoa; phylum Nematoda; class Chromadorea; order Araeolaimida; family Comesomatidae; genus Sabatieria; species Sabatieria punctata. The sequence goes on along the minus strand of JASANB010007469.1, from coordinate 89,131 downwards.
TAAAACAAAACAATTGCTTTTGAGCAAAATCTACAAATCGCACCGCGTCTACTCTTCCATTGCTAATCTACGCACCGCCGCAAGTAAATTTCGAAAACGCTTCAAAAGCGAGCTGTTGTTAATGTTAGTAGCGTACTACTTAAAGAAACACTTAAAGTGAAGTGTTTTCTAAGCGAATTCTGAAGTGCAGCAAAGCAGGCAGATGTCAGGTCCTGAAGTGTTGCAGGATAGTAGCGAGTGTCTTGCTGGCGAGGAGAGGGAGCTATCGAAATCCGACTCATTTCTATCTTTGGTCATCCAGCCATACACGTGGTCCGGCCGTCGGCTTAGGCTTCATTACTCATTTTAAATCCCACTCTAAGCCATTCAATCGCGACCAAAGTGCGCCGAGTTTAATTTGCCAGGCCGGGATTACAGCCTGCTGGCCCCCCATACAAACAATGCAGCCGGGCCCCGAACCGCTAATTTAGCCGGCCGTCCCGAAATTCGAGGTGGCCTTGCCGAGCTATCGATTATTCCAATTGCTTTGCATTTTCTGTCTGCACCAGTCACCTTCGATACAGCTGCTACCTTTGTTTGCTTGTTTGTTGTTGTTGTTATTGTTATTGTTGTTTCGAGTGGCAACTCTGGCCAGCCCGAGGGACACGCTTGAGTGGTCCAGGAGGAACCGTAATCGGTCCGCTAATTTGGTCACGTCCGCAATTGAATTTGGGTCTGACGGCTTCTCCTCATCAGGCACTCCAGTTGCTAATCCGTCCGTCTGCCTCCTAGCTCTCACTCTACTGTAGACCTGCTTTGGCCTATAAGCCGAAATCCATTTTCTCAGCCTTTTAGGCGTTCTCGCTAGTTTTCCTTTCTTCTGTACTGTAGTTTGGCTCTAGTTGTGTCTTTAGGAGACTAAGACATTCCTCTATGCATGTGCATAGTTGATATCCACGTAGTAAAGTAGTTGACTGCCTTTAATGATTTTCCCCTTTGTAGGCTGCCTATGCCTCAAAGCTCTATTATACCGATCGAAATTTATTCTAAAGTTCAGAAGAAAAATGCCCACACTTTGTTCAGGATACTAACTTATTCTTGCGGATGTTTCAGTTAGAACTTGGACGAAATTTACTGTAATTTGTCATTGACTCTAAGTACCAAAGAGTGCTGCATTGGGTACCCTGACACACTAACCGAATTCGGCAGCAAAAATGAGATCCTGTTAGTGTACCCGGTACACTAACTAGCACTTTGTAGTAATTTTCCAATCCATATTTCTGTTTCCGCCATGTAAAATGAGAGTGGTTTGGTCAAAGGTTTCATTCTTGTGAGTTTTGTGTCAGTGAAAAGGATTGAAAATAAGCAAAAATATACGTAGACCTGCTTTAAAGCAACCGTAATGTAGAAAATTTTGAACACCCATCACTTAAAAACGATGTCTCCAAATAGTGTACCCCGCCCCGGGTACACAATCTGGCACTAAGTGCTAGTTAGTGTACCCCGAGTTACAGTTGGCAAAATATTGAATTTGTGGAATACATAACATATACATATACATATATGTATATGTTTTCCGATGACGAATACATATACATACATAATATGTATATGTATTTTTTCAAAAAATATGTGCATAAAATACATATTATACATATATTTTCAAAGCCAGGTTTTAAGTTGAAAAATGCGGCTAAAAGAGTTGTTTGTGACTGAAATTAGAAAGGGTCTACGCTTGGACTTGATTAGCATGAAATTGATTCAGTACGTCAGTCAAATCAGCAATAATTTCCACATTTAAGTTCTGTTAAAAATCCTCCACGTGCAGTCAGTCATTTTCTGTATGGGAGACCTGTGCAATGAACGTTGTTTTTGAAACCGCAATGGCCAATAATTTCGTCTAGGTCAACTAGCAAAAGAAAAGAGCATTTTTCTCCTGCCATTTATCGATTGAATTTGAAAATCTAAATGTTCCCTCATTAGAACTCCTTTTTGGTCGCCTCGCACCACTTTACACGGTGATGGTATTACTCAATTAAAACACCAAATCTGTGGTTTTTCTACCACTGGAGCAAATTCAGACATTGGCATCCTAAGAAAATGTAATTTCATGCTATGGATGGCAGGCTGAGACTTGAAAATGCAGCATTTGATCAGAAATTCAATATGTATTTTAAATACATAGTGGCCTCAGAATACATATACATAAACATATTGTCTGAGCAATACATAAACATACACATATACAGGGTGCGTCAAAAAAAAAACAACCCAGCAGATTTTTTGCTGTAGCAACCGCAAATCTCAACCGATTTGAATGAATCCTGCTTTAAATGAAAGACAAATAAATTCTTGAAAGACTGGTGAAGGCCCTATTAAGATACGATGCTTAGTTCCTGAGATATTTTCCTTCAAACTCAAAACAGAGATTTTGGCTGTGCACAACAGAGATTAAAACAACCCAGCAGATTTTTTACTGTAGCAGCCGCAAATCTCAACCAATTTCAGTGAGTCCTATTTTATATGAACGATAAATTAATTCTTGATAGTTTGGTGAAGGTTTTATTAAGATATGATGCTTGGTTCCTGAGATATTTGTACTCAAAGTCAAAACAGATTTTGGCTATGAACAAGAGCGATTTTTATTATTCTGTTGCACTTCATAATAAAACCGATTCCTACTGCTCAGGGCTAACGCAACGAGGTTTTTCTGGTGCCACACATGCTTGGTTACTTCATTTGTAAAAGTCTTGTTGCCCCTCAGCAGTAGGAATCCGTTTTGTTGTGAAGTGCAATGGAATCGCTCTTGTTCACTGCCAAAATCTCTGTTTTGAGTTTGAAGGAAAATATCTCAGGAACTAAGCATCGTATCTTAATAGGGCCTTCACCAGTCTTTCAAGAATTTATTTGTCTTTCATTTAAAGCAGGATTCATTCAAATTGGTTAAGATTTGCGGTTGCTACAGCAAAAACTCTGCTGGGTTGTTTTTTTTTGACACACCCTGTACATATATGTATTCCAAAAATAATACATAATATGTATTTTTTACATATACATATACATATATGTATTCCACAGTACCCCGAGTAAGCTATCTGGAGGGGTACTCTATGCAATACTCTCTCTCGTACGTGCAGACAGTACTGTTTCTAACAGTGTGGTCCCCTCACATACATTACATGTACGGTACCCGTAGCTAGAAACTCTGAGACAGTTTGAGAACCTACCCGAAAATACAACTGCTATAGGTCATTCAGAATCCACTCGATTTCTGTTTTTTTTGCAAAATTTTTCGATTTTCTTAGATCTGTTTTTGTTTCTTCTAGCTACCGTACTTGACATAGTCTTGGGGTTTTTCAACACGAAAACATGAGATACCACGGTAGCAATTTGTAGATTTTCAGAGAAAACATTCGGCAATTGTGTGACCTACATTCGGCAATTAGCGAAACCTACCATATTAACTTAAGACTAAGATTGAATCTAAAAGTAGTCTAACTTAATCCTAGAGTTCATTCATCCCGAACCTACGTAGAAGCCTAAATAAAACCTGATCGCAGTGCTGAATAGAAGCCTTCGGTTCGAAATATGAGGGGGATACTGTCACTGTATCTAAATCGGATAATCAGCGCGTCACGCGTAAGCAAAATGCACGCCGCTTCCTTCGCAATTCTGCAGCGAAACCTGGCTTAGCCTGTACAGCCTTTACCTAGTACTGGCTCCACTACTATAAGCTGGCTCCGAAACCGCTATTTTTAGCTTTAAAAAGCCTAGGCTTATGGAATTTAGGGTTTGGCGTTAGAATTCAAGACGAATAGATGTTTTGAGAAGTGCTTTTCGTCATTTTTGTGTTAGTTTTTAACTGTTAAACGCAATTTCAGGCAGAACCCTTCCATCCCATTCCCCGGACCGGGTCGCACGTTTACATGTTACAAGGCATGTGTTCTTGGTAGATACATAGTACGTAGCAGCAGTGCTAGCCGTGGTCAAATCAAGCGTGCGAGTGTTCCAGAGAGAGTTGTGCAGCCGTAGTTTAACGATGGCCCGGCAGAGGGAGGCAGTGATAAGCTATCCTGAGGGCATAAATCATCGCGATCAACGACGTAATTTGGCCGTCTGACAACGGGTCCCGGTTTTTTGGCTCTCCGGCACCATTTCACGCTAGAACGCCCTGGCTGCTGGACGGCTGCCTAGCCCATAAATTGCAAATACCGATACTCTAAGTCGGCCCTTGCCTTTCGGAGTGTTTATTGCGACTCCCCTCCGTACCTGCGCTAACTAATGGCCGCCAGTAGAGGGTCGGCTAAAGATCCCAAGTACGTACCGGCGCCGCAGACTGACCCCTGGGACCTGAACGATATCCTACCTGAGGAAGACGATGAGGACACGCCGAAATGGAAAAAGGTAACAATTAGCCGGTTTTCAGGCTGCTAACGCTGGTCAAAACAAGAACGCCTATACTACGGAATCCTGGTAATTATCGTAAATTTTCCTGAAAATCAAGTCACCACCGTAAGACGTAACCGTAACTTAGGCAATTCACGGTCCTTGCAAAATTTTCCAAAAACTTCGTACTTGGACAGTACTGGCCCAAAACGCAATTACTGATTTGGATTTGCGCTTGTGTTTAGTTTTAAGCTCAGGTTTAGAATCAGGATTTAATTTAGTTAGTTAAAGCAGTTCATGTTCTAGCTTAGCTTTAAACCTATGGTTAGGAACATGTGAGCCGCCCTGTCAAAGAAGTCTTTGTGTATGATCCACCAAACCGCATCGTCGTTGCGTCAATTAGTCTTTACTTGCATCTCAGTCGGACGGTAAAATGCCATGCTACCGTATGTACCAGGGTTGTGAGGTGTGTTTTTTTCCGTTTTTTTCCGAAAAAAACCGGTTTTTTTCCTAAGGGTCGGAAAAAAACTCAAGCTAAAAATAGCTAATTTATGTCATTTTTCTAACCAAAAATGGACTTTTGCGATGTATAATAGGCCATACTGACTCAAAACTGTTAGAAAAACAACAGAAAAGACCAAATTTGGCATGATAAAACAAAAATGCAAACTGCTGTAAGAAAATTTGCATATAGGGTTTATTGATGAAGCCTGTCAGGGACTGTTTCATGCCTGTTTCGTGATTTATATCTATGTAACACGTGTATTTCTGGTCTGAAAAGACTGAAGAAGGCGCTAGAAAGCGTTAGGAATCATAAAACCAGTCTAGGATACTCAGAACTTGGGCTGGAGTTTTTTTTCCGTTATTTAGGAAAAAAACCGGAAAAAAACTGGAAAAAAACAGGCGGAGGTTTTTTTCGGAAAAATATACAACCCTGGATGTACTTAATAAATTCGCGCCGAAAGCCGAATCTGATTTAGACGGTAGATATATTCCCTCGGTTAATGTTTTTCGGGTTTTCCGAATAACTTCAAACGACTGTCGTGTCATTCCATCAATTATGGACTGAATTAAAAGATTTTTTAGATCGATTATTCCTTGTTTCTAGTTTATTTTTGCTAAATCTTCACCTGGCGCCTTGCTAGGCCTGATCTTTCTCAAACGTTACATGCATGATAACATATTCAATACGTAGTTTGAGTGCAAAATAGCTTTTTCTTGCATTTGTTGCATCAATGTTGGGGTTTCAAAGCATTTTTTCAATCAGAACACGGTTTTTAAGACATTTGAATGCAAAAACAGGGTTTTTACGTCTTTTTCGGACCTTTCGCAGGGTTTTAAAGCCAGTTTCCGCCCCAGAATCCGAAAAAAAGGTCGATAAAACTCACTTTGGACTTGGTCCCAAACAGAACCCTATTTGGGATATGAAAAAGGCCCCCGACGGAAACCCAGCGGCATGTATGGTTAGGAAGATTTGACCAAAACAGACGTACAGAGTAAATAATGAATATAGGACCAATAGATCTTTTAATTCGATGATTCAAGCACTGACAGCTATTTGAAGTTACAGAGACCTCGAATATAGGCTAGGCAGTGTTTTTTGGCCAACACTGTGCTGTACTACGGCATGTCATTTGTTTTAGGAGTCATAATAGTATCCCATCGATCATAAACTTTCGTATGGCCAGACCAAGGCCATATGTACAACAGGTCATCCGACAAAGGGGGAGGTAGGGGGTTAGGGGTCCGGTGCCAGCCGGGGGTCTGAGCGAAAATTCGAGGGGAGAAGGGTTGGGTACTAAAAATGTTTAAAAATCGCAAAAAACGGCAACTTTGGGCTAAAAATCGCTAATTTTTGCTCGAATACAGCTAAAAAGTGCTGTTTTGCAGGCGATTTTAGCAAATTAATGTCTGAAATTGTAAAAATATTTGCTCACAAAATTACTTGCCAGCAAATTGAAGCGTTCAGACGAAGAAATGGCTCAGTCCATAAATAGATGAAGCGAGAAAAACGCGTTTAAAGTTTTCGGTCAGCCTAAAGTAAATAGTGCAAAATGCTATGGCCTAAAGTGTATTATGCCAAAAGAGGCCCATACCAGTGCTACTCTGCACCTGAGTTTGGGCCACCACATGTTTCCTGATTTGCATATATTCAAAAATTTGTGATAGTGGACTTAGGCTGTTTTAAGGTCTAAGCCAAAAAACAGCCTAAGTCCTTATTCACAAATTTAGAAAAATATAAGTAAAAGTAAGAGAGCAGTATAACTACTAGGCTTGATTGGCTTCCAGAACTGCGGGTAGTGGACTAGCAGTCTTGCCATCAATCTGCAGCTTAAAAATAGGGCTACAATAATCTGAAATGTAAAACCCTCATTGAGATATTCCAGAATAAGGAGCCAAAAGGTGGCCCAAGGCCCATTTTAGTGTTCAAAAGCGGCATTAGATCAAAGTTTCTTGAACTAGTCGATCAGTACTCTACGGCCCCCGATTTTTAGTCTAAATAGTGATTATTGACTGAGAAATTTGATTTCAAAATTTTATCAACCTCAGTAAATGATGGAAAAATTTGTGATTTTCAACCGTTAGCTAATTTACTCCAGAACCTGGAGGCGCACACTGGCGTTCTTGCCACTATTCTGTAGCTTAACGATAGCGCTACAATAATTTGAAATATAGAGCATAGAATTTAGGGGTTACAGATCAGCTATTCGGGCCGAAAGGGGGTCGAAAAATTATTTTTCTTCAAAAACGCAATTCGACCGATGCTTCTTAAAGTAGTCAAAAAAGTACTCTTGAACCCCCAATTTTTAGTGAAAATTCTGATTAGTAAGCCAGAACATCAAATTCGAATTTTTGATCCAATAGTGAAGCAGATCGATTACTGTATCCTCGAATTGAAGCATCAAATCTGGGATTCCTTTTCAGGGGTTTGAGAACTCGTCTATGCTATGTATTAGTGCATCGACTTTCAGCTGTCCAGGCCAAAGTTTTAATTTTGGGTGTGAATATTGAGGCTCTTGACTTGGACTGAGGCTTTTCTTCAACTGAATTTCGAGCACTGTTAAAAAATTGGGTTGGCGTAACTTATGACATAGAATGTTTTCAGATTAACTAATTTGTATTTAACATGTCCGTAGTTAGGGGATTGTGCTGCCAAGTAGAACTCAATTTTTTCAAAAAGTGGACTTAGGCATTTCTTCGTCTGAATGCTTCAATTGTCTCGGGCAAGGGGTCTGGTGGCCTAAATCTGATGGTGGCAGACCCGTCGAACCCCAGACTTCTCTTTCCCATTACCGAAAAGATATTTACCTAAACACTCTAATTTTTGTTTGAAGCAATTTTTGGGAAATTGTTTGTGTTTGATGAGGTACAAAAGTAGCTAAAATTGCCTGCAAAACCATACATTGACCAGAGAAATCTGATGGAGGGGAGCTACCCCAAGCCCGATTTTTCGGCAAAACGGCCCCCAGCCGATTTTTGGGGTACCTGAAAGAAAACCTGTCTTCGGGTTCTTTAGGGCTTTTAGGTTACTTTTAAATCCTGATTACGATTCACTGGTTACTTTGAAACCGTAAACATTGTTTTTGTAAGGCTTAAAAATCCGAAATTGGGTTTTCAGGTTTCTTTGAAACCCTGATTAGGTTTTAGGTTACTTTCAAACCCTGATTAGGTTTTTTGTTTACTTTGAAACTATAAACAAGATTTTACTAGTGCTTAGAAATCCAAAATAGTTTTTTTAGGTTACTTTAAAACACTGGTTAGGGTTTTTAGGTTACTTTGAAACCCTAAACAGTGTTTTATAACTGGTTAGAAAGGCCAGAGAGGGTTTTCAGGCTGCTTAGAAAGAGGCCCTAAACAGGGCTTATGAACTGCACTCAAATCACTAAATAGGCTTTTTAACTGAAAGCAGGGGTTGAGCCTGTTGTAGAACAAAAAGTAGGGTTTTCTGGACTATTTTTAGTTCCACCATTTCAAACTTAAATTTATGGCTGAAACTCATATTCAATACGTACATGTAGTTTCAGTGCAAAACAGCCTTTTATTGCATTCGTTGCTCCAAAATATGGTGTCGGTACCATAAACGGCGTGAAGTGCCTGACTATATGTGGATATGTGATTGGAAACCGAAACTGTATAACAGTTTTGCTAAATATGCAGCAGGCAGGACAACCGTCTTAAACCAAAAGATTAAAAAATCAATCGTGATCAAAGCTTAAAAAGACCCAATCAGCGGATCATCTGTGACCTGTAGATGTGGCTGATGCAAGTTGTCAGTTTCAGTACGCCAAGATAATTCTGCCGCACGTGGGTCTGATCGTGCTGTCGTGTGGCTACATCATAGCGGGCGCGGCCATATTCTATTATCTGGAGCGGCCTCACGAACTCTACATAAGGGAGAAAAGTCTGAGCAAGATTGCCGACCAGCGGAGTGAATTTCTGCTGCAAATGTGGTCGTTGGTCAACCAGAAACAAAACAGAAACAAGAGTCAGTCAAACGGCTGCAGTGAGCGAGTAGTATGCTAATTTTTGTTCAGTTGCAGAGCAGTGGGAGGGCACTGCCTTGCAACATATGGATAATTTGACGCGGCTGTTATTCGAGGCGTTCGATACGCATTATGTGAGTGCAGTGCATATGAACCAAAAAAATAACGTCACAGAAGAGGACGCCTGGACCTTTATGACTGCCATCTTTTTCACATCCACTTTGCTCACGACCATTGGTAAGCGCTTGTTTACATAACTGCAGTACACGGTTTGTTTACATAAGAGTAGTACACAGATTTCTTTTCTTTTTCCTGACTTTTCATTTTCATTTTCTGTGTAAAATGATTTAGGAAGCGACTTGGAGAATTTTATTTTAACTTCCTAGTTCAGACTTGATATGGGATTTTGTTGTTGTAAATTTTTTGTCCTTTTGGACTAGGAGTAGAGTAGCCAACTGCTATAGAGCAGGAAGAGACAGAAGGTCCGGCAGCATCCTTAACAACAACCCTCCCCTCAACAGTCATTCAACTTTTTTTGCCGATTTTTGCCAAGATCGAAGCCAAGCCGCATCTGAGCTCTAAATTAGCTCCAACCTATGATGCCTTTTCTTTTGTTGCATATCCTAACACCGTGTCAAGGGAAATTACGATCCTTTTGCTGTCGGTGTGTGCAATGCAGCGCCGGTTTGGTAACTATTTATCTACTTGCCATAGCTGACTTTCGACGGCCTGGGTTGGGCTTTGTGTCGACTACTTCCCATCGCTTCGACTATCGTTTTTATCATAATTAGAGTGCGAACTGCTATTGGGTATTGTGTATATTGGGGTGGTTTCCAGGTATTGGTATTGAGTATTGGGTTTTCTACGCCTAAATACCCAATACTAATTAGGACCTACAAAAATCGAAAAAATTCGCTATTGAACTGAAAAACTGACCTGGAAACATCAAAAAGATTGACCGATTATTAGGTATAGAAAGTCGTTTTTGCGTTAATAAACTAAAGGTTAAGAATGTCTTACACTGTCCGCTTTTCTAAGTAGTACATTAGTAATTGTGCAATTTCTCTGTTCTTATCTAAGATAAACGTCTGTGATTCAATTGAAATTTGTCATTTTTTGTGGTACAGAATGTACAATGTATTAGTACTGTACTCTGGGGGTGCGGGTCTGGTGCACCCCTTTCCGCTGAGTATGAAGATAAATCCGCCGAAAATAAGAAACACTGTAATACAGTAGATCATGCATGGACTAAAACTGTTAATTTCTGCTTATTTTACCCTCCAGAACGGCTTTTAAATGCTTGCTTAAAGGCTAATTTTTCAACATTTCTCGACCTAGTTCGACAATGGCCCAACCAGGCATCTTCGAAATTTTAATCCCTGTGTAAGAAATCCTGTGTACACCACTGGGATGTACCTGTTCACTGAAATGCAACTTTTGGGTCAGCTATGCAAGTATTGGGTACTGGGGTCTCAGGTATTGGGATTGGGTATTGGGGGTATTGGGTTTTTCAGGTATTGTTCGCACTCTAATCATAATATGCAAAAACAGAGTTTACATAATTTTATCTCAAAACAACAAACTGTTTACATAAGCAGCAGTCACGCAGAAAAGCTATGTGCAATGTGCATGACTGACATGCTAAGCAAAATTAAATCGTCATGGACGGATAGAGTAGCCAGTTTGAGTTGCGTTGAAATTGAAGCGGAGAGTTTTTGCGAAGCCCTCGAGTTGGTGACGATTTACAGTTCCAAACGAGCAGCTAATTCTGCCGACGTGTGCTGTTTGGGCCGGTTGAAGCGTCGGAATCGATTGCAGCACAAATTGCTCTGGGGAAAGTTATTATAGCTGGCCAATTTGTAAAACGGCACGTTGTTGCCGCTCTCAAATCAAACTATTTACCCACTAGACACAACAATTAACTTATCTCTCTCTACGCCAATGCTTCCATACATGTAACAGGGGGGTCTGCCCCCCACCCGACTTAGGCCAGACCCCCCCCGGATGGCCCCCCCCCCCCCGAGACGATTTCACCGCCCCCCCCTCCGATTTTTCTGGCAAGTAAATTTTCGAGCAAATTTTTGCAATTTTTTACAATTTCACACACAAAAATTGCCAAAATCGCCTGCAAAACAGCACTTTTTAGCTGTATTTCAGCCCAAATTAGCGATTTTTGGCGATTTTTAGCCCAAAAATTGCGATTTTTTTCGATTTTTGAGCGTTTTTTAGTGCCCACCCCCCTCCCCCAAAATTTTGGCTCAGACCCCCCCCCCGGCCGGCGCCAGACCCCCCCCCCCCAACGCCCCCTCCCCCCATCGGCGGATGACCTGTTACATGTATGAATGCTTCCTTGTTGTTCTCTCCTACAGAAATGCACAGTTAATCAAGGCTCCATTCTATACTTTCTAGGCTACGGCAACCTAGTTCCGGTCACCTTCAACGGACGCATGTTCTGCATCTGTTACGGTCTGTTCGGAGTGCCGTTGATCCTGATTACTGTGGCAGACATAGGCAAATTTCTATCGGAGAACATAGTCTATTTGTATTGTTACTATGTGGAACTGAAGGGCATGTTACGTCATCAGTTGTGCAAGCGCAATGCTACCTCGGGCAGGGACATTGAGATGTCTGCGTTGGAGAATCCTGAAGACGATGACGATGCTGAGGAAATGAAAGAAGAGCTGGAGAAATTTGGTCTAGAAGATTACATCTCTATTCCTGTCACCTTGATTCTGGCCATTCTCGTCGGTTATATTGCCATCGGAGCCGTACTGTTGGGCTCTTGGGAGGAATGGGACTTCTTTGAGGGATTCTACTTCTCTTTTATCACTATGACTACAGTATGTTCTCTAATTTTAATTGTCTGAATTTCTTGTTTGTCTGTCTTGACTGACTGACTGACTGACTGACTGACTGACTGACTGACTGACTGACTGACTGACTGACTGACTGACTGACTGACTGACTGACTGACTGACTGACTGACTGACTGACTGACTGACTGACTGACTGACTGACTGACTGACTGACTGACTGACTGACTGACTGACTGACTGACTGACTGACTGACTGACTGACTGACTGACTGACTGACTGACTGACTGTTCCAGGTGGGATTCGGTGACATAGTGCCCTTGAAGCAGAACTATTTTCTGCTCGACTTGCTCTACATAATCATCGGCCTGGCCATCACCACCATGTGCATCGATTTGGTGGGAATTCAGTACATTCGGAAGATCCACTACTTCGGACGGGCCATCAAAGATGCTCGCTATGCTCTGGTCAACGTTGGCGGTCGAATGGTGCATGTCGGCGACCTGATGAAGTATGCCTCGGTGCTGCAACGCAAGTATGGTCTGAAGGCAGGTCAGGGCACCGCCTTTGAGAACCCATTCGACCGATTTCCCGGAGCCTACAAGCCACGCAACCTGCGGCAACTGCGCTACATCGACCTGCCACCAAGTTCCGACTCTCTGCACAGCTACTATTCGAGCGTGCTCCGAAACAGTGGCTCCTTCATGGAGCACCCCCCTCCACGGCGACCTGCCAGTGAAACCATTCCTGAGGAGGTTATCTGAGCCGTGTGTCATGTACTTGTGTAATCTTCAACTCGGAATGTTCAACAGCTGCTCATGCTTGTTGCTTTACTGCAGCTCCCTTCCCCCTTTTTAATGTTTGCAAAGGATTTTCAGTTGTTGTCCCGGTTAGCTGTTGTTGCTGTTCAGTAAGTAATTCATGTGGTTTTGTAATGATAACAGAACCTCCATAAACAGTATACTAGATTTTAGACATTGGTAGAATCCCTGCTAGTGTTTCCGATCAAATTAAAATTAAATAACAAAATTAAATTGTTTTGGTCAAAATCACCAAGTAAATAGCAATTTAACAACAAATTAAATTTCTCGCGATGACTGTCAAACAAATTAAGATTATATTAAATTTCGTAAAATTGGCCTAGAAATTTGATATAAATTTGATATGAATTTGGTATAAATTTGCTTAGTTTGGCAGCTTCACTAACCAAAGTCTGGCTATAAAACAACAAGTTCAGTCCAAAGATATCCTTTTCATGCCTATAGCAAAGACATCAACTCATTAAATGTCAATTTGAAGACCATTTGTTACTATCTGAAGAAAGGTTCATTTTGGACTGACACGACCCAGGTTTTGAGCTGTTTCCTCAGGAATTGAGCACTGATTTTAGCAAATTTATATTTAATTCATTGCAAATAACAAATTTGTATCAAACTAAATTTAACAATTTGGGCACCAAGCAAATTAATAGCAAGTTATTTTCTTCTGAAGGCTGAGCGAGCAATTTAATAGTTATTTAATTTCAAAACAAATTTACTCGGAAACACTAATCCCTGCTTAACTAAAGTAAGCGAATAAGAATTTCCCTATAGACGTATGCAAATTTAGCCTACGGACATCGGTTCATTGAGAAACTGTCAATGACGCTGTACATGATCTTATTTAATTAATTTCCGGCCTTCTGAAGCTTGAATCATCCTGATTGTTATGGCTGAGAGAAGTCGGAGCGATGGCAGGCTAAAAATGTTCGATTTTACAACCAAAAACACTGGTTTTTTCGATATATACGTAATTGCTTTGAGGCTATTGCAAGCTCTATTGCTATTGCTATCATTTTACACATACTGTCGAGAGAGACCGCTCTTCCAAAATCCCGAAAGGAGGGTCGTTTAACCTGCGACATGGGCTTGAGAGAGACCATAGAATAGAGTATTTTAAAACTAAAAACCCGTGACGTTTGGTGAAAAAAGTGCTGTGCACCATAGATACTGTATGTACAGGGTGTGCCAAAAAAAAACAACCCAGCAGATTTTTCGCTGTAGCAACCGCAAATCTCAACCGATTTGAATGAATCCTTTTTTAAATGAAAGGTAAATAAATTCTTGAAAGGTTGATGCAACGCTTATCAATGTACTCTGCTTAGTTCCTGAGATATTCACTCTCAAAATCAAAATTGTGATTTTGGCAGTGAACAAGAGGGAATTTTTCTTTTTCCGCAGCACTTCGTAATAAAACGGATTCCTGCTACTGTTGAGGGCTATTGGAGGCTTTACTGGTGACACAGAAACTCGGTTCACTTCAACAGTAAAGTGTCATTAGCCCCCAGCAGTAGGAATCTGCTTTATTATGAAGTGCAACGGAATCGCTCTTTTTCTTTGCCAAAATCTGTTTCGACTTTGAGGGCAAATATCTCAAGAACTAAGCAGTGAATCTCAATAAAAATTGCACCAATCTTTAAAGAATTTATCAATCTTTCATTCAAAAAAGGATTCATTCAAATCGGTTAAGATTCATGGTTGCAAAAGTAAAAAATCTGCTGGATTGTGTTTATCACTCTTGTTCACTGCCAAAATCTCTGTTTTGACTTTGAGGGCAAATATCTCAGGAACTAAGCAGGCTATCTTAATAAGCCATTCATCGGTCTTTCAAGAATTTATTTATCTTTTATTTAAAGAAAGATTCATTCAAATCGGTTGAGATTTGCGGTTGCTACAGCAAAAAATCTGCTGGGTTGTTTTTTTTTTGGCACACCCTGTATATCAGACTCTGACCTAGCGAGTTTTTGCCCTTGAGTGTGGAGGGAGAGGGGAAGGCAGCCACTCTTGCCCGTCATGAATTTTTGCTGAGAAGGTTCCAGACATTTACACTGTATATACGTAGAGTCCAGATTTATTAAGGTTCGTTCAATGTACAGCTTTTGCTGGAGAATAGACTTTTACCTTTCTGCCTTGTAGTTAGTTGCAGTCGGCACAAAAGTCTGAGAAAAACAATTAAGCACAGCTGTTGAACATCGATTGGCTGCGTCATAGGTTCTCAAAACAAAATCCTCAAAAGTCAAATGGAGGGTATGCTGATTTGGAGCGGAGAAGAACTGTGGCAATCAGCCAAAAAACGAGTGTGTGTGTTTGTGTGTGCATGGGAAGGTGGCTAATAATAGCATGTTTCCTAGTCAATCGATATAGTCTCACAATGTGTCTCATCATTTATTTGGAAGACAATAAAGCCTGAGTGTGTCTGTTTCTTTTTTGAGCACCAGTCCGAGGGGTGTTCGATCGAGCGGGGGGTCCCCTCCGCCGGTCAATCGGCCCACTCAAGGCTCTAACAAGGATTAAGAGCTTAAAAGAGCGCTTTAAATCGATACAACATAATCATCATCATCATAAGGCCTGCCGGCCCGACCACCTATGGCCCAGTCTGTTGGCTTTGGCTCAGGCCAAACTTTGGAAGCCTCCAGTCACTCGCACAGCTGACGCCCCAACGCATCTGAGACCTCGGCGCCTTAAAACATGGGCTCAGGGATCAAAAAACAACACACCACTAGTGGCACCAGTTCATACCTACTAGTCTGCTTGCTACATTCTGCCATCGCTTCCGCCTCTACTCTAATGCACTGACTTAGAGGTAAGTGCACTTAACCGCTCTCTTTAATAGCCCCCTTTTCTGCTCCGCTAGCGCGCTTCTTGGCAGAGCGTTAAACCAGGTAATTTGCGCACTTTAAACTCACCTACGTGCGCAGTTTGAAAAGGACTCATCTCTCCAAATTGCTCTGGGATTGGGACTTTTATCGGTTCTAGAAAGTTCCCTTCCTTTTCCGAGATAGCAGCTTGTGGTTGGTACTGGTTTAGACTATTAGGCCAAGCTGTGCCGTGCATAATCATGCGTCAATCTGTCCTTTCTTTTAAGTTAGTCTTTCGGTTACTAGGCCTGGGTCGGAGTTTATTCAATATTTAGCAGGCTTTACGCTTCGGTGCACTTGGTCCACACCCAAGCGGCCCTCAATCTTACTTGTCAATGCTAGTGTTAGTGCTAGCGATGTCTGCATTTTGCAAGATTGATTCCGGCAGCCTCACTCCATCTTTGCCCGATCTACTTAGCGCATATGTGTGTGTGTGTGCCACACAAGTGAAATCTTAATGTGGCCGGGGATTAAAATTGCATGCACGCGTTCCCAGAGCTTTGGCGCCTGTCAAATGCCCTCTCCTCTCATCTCGCTCGATATATCACGGGTCGGGGTTAAATCTCTTCACTTTCATTACTATTGGACGGATAATTGCCCTGCCGCCCGCTGACACTGGCAATTAGCCTCGAAAGTGAGACGAAATTATTGCCCCAAGTCCTCCTTCCAAACTAAATTAGACTCTTTCGCCCTCGTCCGTCTCCAAGCCTATATCGGCTAGAAAGTCTGCCGAACCTAGGTAACTTGGGCGCTCTTTTGGAAAAATAACCGATTTGACCATAAATGGCTTTAGCATTGTTTGAAAATGTGAAAAATTAATAGATCGAATTCTGAGTAAAAAAGTTCTCTATGGCTAATCGTGACAAAATACTCAAGGTTTAAAAAATAGAAAAACTATTTTACGGTCACATGGATGAAGAAGTGGGTCCTCTTTGTTAGAAGATGAAACATAGAAATAGTGGTAATCGATTATTTCAGTCTAATTGTGAATATAATAGGAAAATTCTGAAATTATTTGACCACATATCCAACAAATAATTATTAGATTTCATGTGTTGAATTGAGTTTCGCCCCTTTATCTTGACAATTCTTCATTACCATAACAAGCTACCGTACTCGTTTTGCCTGACCATAAGGGCGAAGGCGGTAATTCAAACGCGACTGAGTGTATCTAAGGGAGGTGTGAAGGCTGTAACAGTGTTATCAAGACAGGCGGCGAGTTCTTTGGCGTGTAGGGTAGCGGGGCGCCAGAGAAGAGCACTAAAAATTTGTATCAGCACGTTAGTCTGTCATTTCTGCTTCTGTTGCTGTTCGCTGATTGGATGGCGCAGGTGTTTGCCGTTTGTCCTGTGCGTCTGTTTGTTTAGCGCCGCAGCCTAACAAATGTTCAGGCTTGTCTTTTTACAGAGCGCTTGAAAAAACGCTGCTTCCAGTTCCTCTCTGACCTGTTTTATTAATCAAATTCCAGACCGTCGGTCCAGCTGGCTGGACCGGTAGTGGTCAGACGACCTCCCCCAGCTGTCACTACGCAGCTTTGTCAAATGGCCGCGTGTGTTAGCCATCGCTCAGTAATTTGTTGTTTCGGGCGCGAATGCAGGTAATTTAACGCTACATTCTGACAACGCACTGCAGCCCATTTGTCTTGGCGCGCTCGGCTTGCGTAAGCGGGCGCGGCTGGCGTTCTGTGGCGGCAAAAAGCGGTGAGCAGGCCGCATGCCTTTATTTCGCCTGTAGGGCACATAATCGGGTTTGTTTTGAGGCCACTAATTCGACTTTATTAGAATCCCGGCTTGCCGATATTGAGACCCCGCCGTTGTTGCGCAGTTTCAGCTTCGAACTAAGCTAGGCGTCCGGACCGGAAGGCTATTTTCCGCTAAAAAAGGCTAACTCTCCCTAGGTGAGCGCTAAGTCGCGACAGGGGGTGAATAAATAAAGAGAGATTAGCATCTGAACCATTAGTTTGGTGTGCTCAAAGGCAAAGCCGGCCCATCAAGAGCCTCTAATTGGCTGGCGGCCGAGCGCAGTTAGTAGCGGATTGGAAATTCCGACTCGATCAGGCTCTAGTAGGCAGAGGAACCTCTCCCATCCAATAATATCATGATCGGCCCTGGCGGCCCACTAAATTACTTTATTCACGCCTGAATTAGTGCTCCTTGTCTCTGGACGTTCGATCGCCACCAGCCGGAAAACCCGGCACGCCTCTCCTGGCCAACCTCGCTCACTGCCTTATGTCTTTAACTGATGGCTTGATCCGATTTAGCCACTTGACTCGCAACTCGTTGCAAAGTGCCATCGGTTATCGATTTACCAGACTGATTAGTAGATGACACTGGGTCGGTCTCCTCCGGGAGCCTTCAGGTTCTTGTCGGGCAAATTGACTGTCCGTGCCTTATCAGACAAACTGTCGCTCATTGTCTGTGGACAACTAACGTCTGCCCTTCGTTTTTCAGCTGCAGCCATGCATGCAGTGCCCTGGCTCTGCATTCCATTCAGGTTGGTGCTGCTCCTGCTCCTCTGCAAGGCCGACACGTGGACCGACTCCAGATTGCCCTCCAACACCAGCATCATCACTCAAATGCTCAACGAACTCGTCAACACCACTCACTATGACAAACGACTCAGGCCCAACTACGGAGGTGAGCTCCATTTGCCGCATTCATCACTGAACTCAGGGAGGGATCCTTCTGCTCTTACATAAACGCAATGCTGACAGAATGATTGACTGATTGTACTCGCTTGCGAGTCCTTGTTGAGCAAGATGGTATGCTTACAGACTAATTAATGCGTGCCAATCTGCTGCTGTAAACTGACTGTTTTCTGTTGAAACATGACAGTTGAGGAACTCTGATCAAAGCAATTCTTAGTCAAGGAGGCATCCTTATAGACTTATATCGTTAGCATACTTGGTAACATGCATCTATCTGATCTAAGCAAAAAGGGATTCATGGTGGAAGGGGATCTGCAGTGGAGGGTCAGTAGTCATGCTGCAGATGTAGAGCAGGATTATGGTGCTTTAACTAGCCCACAAATACCTATCATCTACTACAGCATTACACAGCAGCATCCTCACTAATTGATCAAGCATGCTTGTTCTTCAAGCACATTCAGAGCTCAGAGTTGAGAATGTGTCCACAATAAAGCTTATTTGGTGTTCAATATGCATGCTCAGTGCTTGACATGATGGTGGCTGCATACACTCGCTGGGTTTTTCCGTGGGGGCTTTTTCAAATCACCAATAGGTTTTTTGGACCAAGGCCAAAGGTGGTTTTGCGACCTTTTTTGAACCTAAAATACTTTTTTTAAACATAAACACCCTCTATTTTGGATTTGTAAGCACTAGTAAAACCCTGTTTATGTTTCCAAAGTAACCTAAAAACACTAATCAGGGTTTCAAAGTAACCTAAAACATAATCAGGGTTTTAAAGTAACCTGAAGTAAACCCTATTTAAAATTAAAATTTTTAAGCCTCACAGAAACCCTGTTTAAGGTTTCAAAGTAACGTGAAAACCCAATTTAGGATTTCTAAGCATTACAAAAACTCGGTTTAGGGTTTCAAAACAACATAAAAACCCTAATCTGGGGTTCTAAGCACTGTTAAGACCTTATTTTGGGTTGTATGATAGGCGAAAACCTAATATTGTGCTGCAGAATCTATTGTCTAGGCCAAAAATTTTTCTTTACTTTGGGACCCGAAGGCGGGTTTTTCGGTCCCCCAAATTCGCTGCGAAGACTTTTGTCAAAAAATCGGGCTTGTGGTGCCCACCCTCTTTATCCCCCAATTACATCCAGGATGGCTGTGATTTGAAGCTAAGTAAATTTTTCTGCTATCAGCATAACCGGCTTTGAGTTTCAGGCAACCCAGTGGATGTTGGCATCACGATTCATGTTTCGAGTATCAGCGCGGTGTCAGAGGTTGAGATGGTGAGTTTTTGATTTACTACGAAACAAATGTTGTGCAGGGGTTGCAGCTGTGCACTCTCTAAAAGCTTTTTTGCGCTCTTTTTCCCCGCTGTCCCATTCATCTCTGAATGGGGTCGTGGGCGCCCATCGACCCACTCTGGGGCGGGCCACTCTCTAGCAAAAATCTGATTAATTGCCGTGCCGGCAGTTCCGCTTAAGCCACGCGCGCACCGGGGGATCAGCGCCGCGACTCAGTGAGCCGATGATTGGCGCTCTGGAAAGTAAACGACACTCTGGAGGCAGATGGCCACTTTGCTTCGTTGGTCACTGCATCGGGAGATCAAGTAGCCATTGTCTGCTACATTGACACATGAACTCTTTCAGGACTTCACACTCGACTTCTATCTGCGCCAGATGTGGAAGGACCCTCGACTCGACTTCAGGCGGTACAACCTCAAGCAAACCTCGATTACGGTAAACTCTACTGTTGTTTCTATGGTTATTTCTCAGTTCTGCACGTTCTTTCAGGTTGGCATCGACTATGTGAACAACATTTGGGTGCCAGACACCTTTTTTCCCAATGAGAAGAGTTCATTCTTCCACAAAGCAACCACACACAATTCCTTCCTGCGCATCTCCAATGAGGGCGACATTGTCACCAGTCAGCGGTAATACTATCAGTAGTCCAGTTGGGCTCTGCAAGTACTGTCTGCTTCAGTCTCACCGTAACAGCCACCTGTCCTATGGTGCTGCATTTGTTTCCGCTGGACTCGCAGAAGTGCACTCTGGAAATCGAAAGTTGTAAGTGTGTGGTGAGAGCGCAGTAAAGAGTGTACTGAAGTAGGAGTGAGTGCGAATTGAGAGGTGCACCAGCGAGTCGTGTTTGACCAGCCTCTTTATACAACTCCTTATACGTGGTTCCTTTTATCTCTGATCCATTTTGTCCTGCACCTTGTTTTTATTCGTTCACCATCTTGTCACACCATTTGCCCAGCAAAAGGAGTAAGCTGAGCAGGGGGCCAGGCTGCCTTACCCGCATGACTTCTTGCTCTCTCTTGCTCTCTCTATCTTTCTGCCTGCCGACTAACCTGGCTCTCTAGCACTCTAACAGCTTGGTGTGCATGCACAGCATGGACGGCTGGTGTGCAGGAGCTGGGTTCTTTTTCAGATGGTTACTCGACCAAAGATATAAAGTACATGTGGTTCAAGGGGCCTGACTCGATCGGTCTTGACAAAAAAGTAGAGTTGCCACAGTTCCTCATTGCAGACAAGGACATTCAGGACCGAACCAGCAAGACCAGCACGGGTGGGCAGCATGGGCTCCTCTGACTGGCACCACTGGACCCCATTTTAGGCTACTATTCACGCTTGATATGTCGTTTTCTGTTCACGCGCAGCATCGGATTTTACATGATCCAAATCTACCTGCCTTCCATTCTAATTGTCATCATAAGTTGGGTCAGTTTCTGGCTGAGTCGCGATGCAACGCCAGCCAGGGTGGCGCTGGGAGTCACCACTGTGCTCACCATGACCACACTGATGACTACCACTAATGTGAGTGGTATTAGTGCATCGAATAAAAATATGTAAGATTCGATCGATTTGTAGGCGGCCATGCCGAAAGTGTCTTATGTGAAGTCAATCGATATTTATCTGGGAACCTGTTTCTTGATGGTGTTTGCGTCACTGCTTGAATATGCAGCCGTTGGCTACCTCAACAAAAAACAAAAGATGAGAAATGAACAGACAAGGAGACAAGTCAGCAGGTGATTAGAAATTTTCAATTGTGAAAACCATCAAGATGCTGCTTGCATTTTGTGTGACTGGGTCTAGTGTACATGTACTAGGTCATATTGAGAACCAGTGTTTCAGACCTGACAAGCAGCCTCTGCTACACCCTCAACCGCAAATGATGCAACCTTACTTCTCGCCTTCACTCGCCAATGCAGCTTCTGCAGTATTTAGTCCTCACATGTCACCTAACTTCTCCACGGCCAGACTGTTCAGCAATGTGACCACCAGCTATGGTCAAACCGGTATCTGAACTTGAGTTGCATTGCAGCAGGACACGCCGACCCCTGGTTATCGGCAGTTAAACGTTGTGCAATCACCAACCAATACCCTAATGAGTGGTGCAGCTCAGTTTCAAGAGGTCGAGTGCGACTGTGACATTGAGAAAGGTCTTTTTGTCACTTTTGGGAATCAGCGTAGAAAATCTATCATATTGCAGCTGGCAGCAGTCGCCGACAAATCAAGCTATCGCGACCTCTGCGCAAAAAGCACAAACTTGGCCTCACGCCAGCAGCCATCGATAAATATTCAAGGATCGTGTTTCCACTCGTGAGTTCATTCTCTATTCTTTTTAAACGGATATCTTTGAGACTTCAGAGCTTTTTCGCTTTCAATGCCATCTATTGGGTTGTCTATATCCATATCAGTCAAATTTCACTCTACGATGGTGACCCTGAAGAAGGAGGTTGAACCCCCAAAGACAGGGGCCTCTGATTTGTACATAGGTGACCAGGTATCGATCAATAACAAATCGGTGCACTTGTATGCAAACCAGAGCTTATAATAATAATAATCGCTATTACTACTGAATGTGCTGTATGTAAATTACTGGCTAACAGTTCTCTGGTGTGGGTTGGATTTGGACTGATCAACGACTAGACTAACATTGGTGTTCAGGTGAGTATGGGCGATCTTTACTCTCTCTGGCTCTCTGTCTTCTAGCATGGAGATTGATATTGCACGCTCTAAGGTCTAAAATCTTTGCGCATGGCTCTTGGCTTTTTATGCTTGGTCGCCGCTTGGGGGGACTAAAAAGAACTGGTGCACCTCCAAAATCTGCCGGCCAGCCAGCCAACCAGTCAGTCAGCCAGCCTAGCATTGCTGACCAGTCTTCTCCGGTTCGTCACTCACTTTTCAGATGGCTATTCGGAGGCTGACATAAAGTATTACTGGAGTATCAAGAAGGGCAAAACGCTCAACTCAGCAGTGGAAGTTTCCAAGGAAGTCGAACTGCCTCAGTTTATCATTGCCAACACCAGTGTCAAGATAAAGCAGCAAAAATTATCCACTGGTATGTACATACTTTGCAAAGCAGATGCTGAACTGCTGAGTAGAGCTGGTAGTCACAGTTCAATGTTTATGTAGCCTTAGCTAGCAGTGGGGACACTGAGTATCGACCCACCAGACCTACCAACCCAGCACACTACCTCCTGGTAACAGACCCAGCCACACAAAAATGATCAAAATCAATAGACCAACCATTGACTATGCGCAACTGTGGAAGTGAAAGGTTGCCAAAGCCAACTATATGCTGTATACCGACGACTGCTCTTGCAGGTGTGTACAGTCGATTATCGGTGCTCTTTGTCTTTCAACGAACGAGTGGGTTTTACTTGATGAACATTTATCTGCCTTCTATTCTCATCGTCATCATCAGCTGGGTCAGCTTTTGGCTGAGTCGCGAGGCTGCCCCGGCTCGAGTGGCTCTGGGAGTGACCACTGTGCTCACAATGACCACTCTAATGACCACCACCAATGTAAGCGTTCGGTAGACGGCCGCCTGCTCACCAGAATGATTGACTAAACCTAACCAGCCTGACTGCACTGCCTTAATACCCCTGCTCTAATAGTGCCCGTCCTATTTCAGGTGCAGTCTTCCACTTATGGGGGTTTTTGGAGGCACGAAGAGACGTCCAAACAGGGCGAACTGTCTCTGGTAGTAGCACTATTTGTGCACGCAGGGCCGCAATTCCTCCTTGTCTGCTTCCTCCACTCACCACTAGTACTCACTGCACACACTCGGCTCTAACCCACCACTTGTAGACAAGGAGGAAGACAGAGAATAAGGAGGGCCAACTGGCTAGGCATCCTAACGCTTCTTGCTAGGTTTAGGCCCACTATCTGTTTGACCTAGTAGTAGAGTCTAGTTGCGGCTCTGTTTCAGGCTCAGATGCCGAAGGTGTCGTACGTAAAGGCGATTGACTATTTTCTGGGCTTCTGCTTCATAATGGTCTTCGCGTCCCTGATCGAGTACGCTGCAGTCGGGTATTTGAACAAAAAACTGAAGATGAAGAAAGAATTGCTCAAGAAGAAGAAGGAACACGACAATGTACAGAAACCAGTCGAGTACCCGCTCTTTCAGCAAAACACGCCATCTAGTAATGTACCCAGCTTAGTCCTCCAGGTAGACTACAATTCTTTTCACTATTTTCACAAAACATGTAACAGGAGGCTCTAGGATTCGCCTCATACCGACTGTGGTCAAACCCCCGAACTGGACCGTCCACTATTTTTCCCACCCCCTACGATTTTTCTGGGACGCAATTAATGGGCTTTCCTTTTCTACAGTATATAACTGTTACGTATTGGAATCCTGATTATTGTCTTATTCAGAAACTACGATTTTTGAGCGATTTTACGTGCTTCAGGCCCTCCTAATTTGGGCTGGGACCCCAACCCCCTTCCCAATGCTGCGCATGTAACAGGTCATTTCCAACAGGAGCAGTGGTATTGGGGGTCTGGTGCCGGTCGGGGTGTGTAAGCCCAAATTCTTGAGAAGTGGAAGACTACTGAAAACGCTCAAAATCGCAAAAAAAATCGCTATTTTCAGCTAAAAATCGTAAAAAAGCCACTAATTTGAGCTCGAATACAGTGGCAAAAATTGTTGTTTTACAGTTTTAAAAGTGTTGAGTTTAAAAATTTTGTGTATGAAATTTGCTGAAAAAATTATTGGCCAGAAAATTGGTGGGGGGCGGGAAAAATCCTCTCAGGGGTTTCCAGATTGGGCGGCTGACTATGTATCGTATGTAGGATGGAAGCAACCCTCCAGGGTCCCTGTTACATGCATGTCCTCTCCCTTCGGCAGATGACCTGTCGACATGTATGATAGTATGGTATCATGTCATCATTTCAACCAAGTCGCGTCTTGGCTATGGGTAGTTTACACTATCCCGTGGTGTCACGGCGTGCACCAGTTATAAGGCCCGGGTGTTGTTGGTGGAAAATCTATATTTTACAATTAAAACTCGATGTTCTGCATGAAAAGCATGAAATACACTGGTTTTGAGCTTTGCAACAACTCACTGTACGTTTAAGTCTGAATAGCTCAGTTTTAAACAAGTTTTGAAAACTTGGCAACTTAGAAGCTCCAATATGCTTACAGCAGCTATCTAAACCTATCAAATCAAGAATTTTACCAAGATTACGCAGGTTTTGAACGAATGTGCTCTCATAACCGGAGGGGTCTTATAGGTGGAAAACTCCGGTAATGACAGCAAGGGCAGTCTGTAGGCAGGGCTACCCCATTGAAGGGCTCTCAAAAGAGCGAGGGGTGTTCGGAATTGTCCGAAAGGACAGTGGAACTTAAAAACAAAAAAACGAACTTGAGGTGTGTGCATTGGAACTACACTACAGCTACCGAACGTGGTCTACCATTTCTTGTACCGGCAGCGTGTACGTGGCTGAGCGTAAAGACTACCACGGTTGCAGGATAAGCCAGGCACGATTCGCTTCCGCGGCTCGCCGCCGCCCCATCCCGGTGCAGTGCATCTGGCCGCATTCCAGTCGCCCGGAGCGTCGATCCACCACCAGCACTTTCCCTCTTTCGAATGTGACTGTGACTTGCCTCAACTGAAGCCGGTGGTGCACAGGGTCCAGACGCCCAGGGTGGTCAGAAAGCACAAGAAGATCACACCCAGCATTATCGATAAGTACAGTCGCGTCATATTCCCCGTCATTTTCATGGTCTATAATGGTGAGTCGACAAAAGCAGCCCTACCTACCTACCTTAATTAAAAAGAAGATATAAACACGACACTTCCCCCCCGCCCCCCGGTTGTATCAGGACAGTAGCCCCCAGATTGAATCACCGTTTTATATATCAGGTCTTTTATGGATCCTGTTTTAAAACTCGCATATACAATCTCCGCTGTTTAGGAGTAATAAAACTATTAGTAGTACTGCAACTCTTAGCAAGCAAAAATAAACTGATATAAGTTTAAGAGAACTTATAATTTAAGTTTAGGAGAATAAAATAAGAAGAACAAAAAAGATGCATTTCTTTCAGCTGGCTACTGGACGGTGGTATACATTCTCAAACACAGAGACACTGACTTCGAAGATGACACCTGAAGGCCAAATGTCTCCATATTTTGGGTGGTCGAACTCAACTATCTTTTCAACCACGTCATATCAGTTTATAGTGCTTTAATGGTGGAGATGTTAATAAAACAAAACACATTCTTCAGTTCTGTCCCTTCTCGCTTGGTGTGCCTAAGTTTCCGCCC
Source organism: Sabatieria punctata (assembly GCA_030248155.1). Lineage (NCBI taxonomy): Eukaryota > Metazoa > Nematoda > Chromadorea > Araeolaimida > Comesomatidae > Sabatieria > Sabatieria punctata. Next base: position 63,596 of record JASANB010007469.1, on the reverse strand, counting down.
TGTTCTAGCATGCCTCTCTCTCTCTCTAACAGATCAGTTTGCGTTTCCGACTTTCGTTCATTCTTTTCTCATAACCGGGCCCAAACACACTCGAGGTGCACCTCTAATAGTTATGTCATCGAGGATGACATACAAAGTACAATGTTAACAGTGATTTTTATTATGGCTGCGATAGTCTAAAGAAAGAGCAAAAATCGTTTTTTGAAAGCGCGCTCGCAAAAAAAAACAATTTTAGATGGATTCGCTATCAAAGACCTGTCGTTGTATTGGTTTAAAGAGAAGGAGTCGATATCTGTCTCTCCAAAAATCAGCTTGCCCACCTTCTCAATGGACGACATTCTAATCAACGATACCCAGATTGGTCTGAGCACAGGTTAGTACGATTGGAAGAAGGCCCATTTCATTCCCCCCACGCTGAGACGTACAAGGTTTTTTACAACGGGGTGTAATATTTCGAAATCTTATAATATTCACCCTTACTTGGTTTCAAGATTTAGGCTTCTGTTCAAAGCTTAGTAGTAGGCTTACAAGTTTTTGGTAAAGGCAGTTTGCTGAGTGGGGGTTAATGGGCCATGAATGAGTGGGATGCGGGGATGCGTCGAATAGTATACTGTAATTTCCGGTGCCTATTCACGTCTGCGCGTTGAGTTCGCCTTCACACGCAACGTCGGTTTCTACTTTATTCAAATTTACCTGCCCGCCATGTTGGTCGTCTCTATAAGCTGGGTCAGCTTCTGGGTATCCCGTGAATCGGCGCCCGCGAGGGTTCTGCTGGGCATCACTACCGTACTAACCATCACCACTCTTATGACCAACACCAACCGAGCCCTGCCGCCGGTCTCTTATCTCAAGGTGCGTGTAGTAGTAGAGTAACATTATACAGTCTGGCACTTAACTCCGTTTATGGCACCGTCACCGTAGATATATGGTACCATACTGGTAGTTAAGCTAGTCGCACCATATATGACCCATATACCACTACACTTTGCCGGCACAGTTGGTGTAGTGGTTTAGGCCGCATTGCCACTGTGCTCGTGTTCGTGCGCTCATCCTCTCGGCCCGGCAAGTTTCTTGCCGCAAAGAGTTGGTCGTCGGCACAAAGCTCCACCCAGGCCACTGCAAGCTGGTGACAGCTAGTAGGTAAATGGGAACTGACTGGATCTGACTAAGCACGGAAGCCGCTCCACAAAGCATGCGGCGTTGGAGGAGAAGATCTACGATTTCAGAAGCTGTCTGAGAAACCAACTATGCCGGGAGCCCTTTGGGGCACCGGCGGCGGTCGGGACCTGACAGCATCATGAGGTCAACATGTCAGGCGCTCTCTTAGTGACTGGCAGCCAACAGCATGGCCTTGGGTGCCGGTACCATATATGGTACCGGTACAGGTACAAATGCCAAGCTAATGGGTACCTTATATGGTACCACCACTACTGGCCCTGAACGTAGGGTGGGATTGCCATATATGGTGTCAGTGCTATAAAAGCGCTAAGTGCCATACTGTTATATGCAAATTCTCGTTCAGAGGTACCGTTGCAAGCAAATTTTCTGCAGGCGGTCGACATTTACCTGGGCTTCAGTTATTTCAACGTAGTAGCGGCCCTGTTGGAGTACGCGTGTGTGGGTTATTCTGGCAAAAAGAGACAGGATAAGAAGAAGAAGAAAAATGAGGCCACCCAAGCTACCGGTCTGCATCCCGACGTGGTGATGCAGCAGCCGCAACCACTGAGAACTACTACCAAACGTAAATGTGGACAGGGCTGCCTACCATACCAAAATTGATCTTTGAATTTAGTACCAGTACCATGCCAAACCAAATGCAAAACAGCTCCTTCTATACTAAACCATACCATATCAAAATGAAACCAGATAATTTTAGTACTAGAATTATGATTTTGGTAAGGCCTTTTCAGTTTAGTACTAGCTTGTTGGCTATATTTATAACACTTCAACTGCGTCAAAATATGTATATTCCCAATGCTTTCTACATGTTTTGATTGGAAAAAAATTCAATAAAGGTGGATTGAGCATAATTTCCAAAGGCTTCTATGAAATTATCACAGCAAACTACCTACCACTACTGTACCAAATTTATATCAAAATCATACCAACCAAATTCAAACTGAATTAGCCAGTACTATACCATACCATATCAAATTCAAATCGCCAACTTTATATACCATACCATACCATATCAAATTCAAAGTTTGAATTTGGTAGGCATCCCTGAATATGGATGAGTAGTACAGTAGAAGCACAGTAGAAGATTGTTTCTAGTTCGTTTACCCTTTCGAGAAAGTCGGCATGCAGTTGGTGTGAACGTTGACGTAAAGCCTTCCCCCTCTCCTTCCATAGGTGCGCTTTTTTGGTTTCTTTACGTGTCTTCTCTGCATGTATATTTTTTGCATATTCGTTTGCATGCTTTGCTAACAGAAACAAAAAACATTAGCCTCTTCTTTTCGTTTTCTCCGTGCTATTTTCATTTTTACGTCTGTCGGGAATTCGGGCGAACACAAACACTCTATACGCGAACAAAATCACAGTGTTTGTTCGACTAAATTTTGAAGATTGGTTTCGAACGGGGTTATGTTTTTTTAACTAAACTAATTGCACGGTTTTTCTAAACGTCTCAACGATATGCATTACTGTAATTATACTGTAATATTACAGCAGAAGACTGTACGCTACCGTGCACGTGTCCTAATCATACTCCTGACACGTCAAGTATGGGTCTTCTGGAAAGTGTGTCCTCCTCAGCTGCGCAGGGCCGGAAACGGAAACGAGGCAAGAAAGGAACGTGGTGGAAACGGATTACGGTAGATCCGAATGTTGTGGACAAATACTCGAGAATTGGCTTTCCTTCTGTAGTAAGTGTTCTTCTACTCTATTCATATACATTTCAACTCTTTCGGTTCTTTATTTTTTTAGTTTATCGGCTTCAATATACTCTACTGGATCTGGGTTATGAAGGCGAGTAATCGGATTTGAGTTTTGCTGTATTTAGTGTACTGCAGATTAGATAGAGAGTACATTTAACCAGTGGCGTATGTAGGGGTGTACGGTCGGTATACCCACCCATTGCGCTGGAGGTAGGACGAGAAAATCTGTCAAAAATAAAAGAAACTAATGAATTTTGTACTAAAACTGTCTATTTTATGCGCAGGACGCCTTTAAAATGCGCTTTTGAAAGCTAAATTTTCAAAATTTTCTTGCCCTGGTTGGGTTTCTGCCACCTCAGCCTACTAAAACTTGTAATTTCTGATAATTTTATGCTCAGAATGCCTTTATAAAGCGTTTTGAAGGCTAATTTTGCTAATATTCTTGCCCTGGTTGGGAAGCAGCCCAATCAGGCACTTTCAAAAATTTACACCCCCTTTGCAAAATCCTGGATGGATACGCTACTGCATATGACATATACTAGTATGTTACCCACCGAACGGTAAGGGGGGCGAAGTTTATGAACCCAAATTCAGGGGATCTGGTAAAAGTACTCAAAAAAGCGAAAATGTTTATCTGGAACAACCAAAAATCGCTGTTTTATAGGCAATATTAAAAATTTTTCGCGTCTGAAAATTGTAAAAATTAAATAAAATTCATTTAATACTTGCGTTCCGGATAACCTGAAGAGGCGTGGAAAAATCTTAACGGTGGGATAACCCTTCCTAGGCTACTATGGCCGGCTAGGCCCCCTGTACGGTCTATTTATAGTGCTGTAGTTTTTGGGCAACTTGTGTTGTGCAAGCGTGCCAAGGAACAAAAATTATCTGTGTTGTGCTGCCGCCCGTTTCCATAAGCAGTGCCTGGTTTTGTCTTAGACAGTACGATATTTATTATTGTGATATTTCAAATATTAACGCGTCCATTAAATGAATAAAGTTGTTTTGGTTTGGACCAATGGCCTTAGAAGCATTTCACAAATCAACTGTATACAACATAGTTCATTGATCATCATACAGTCAGGCACTTAACGCCGTTTATGGTGCCGACACCATGTATGGTACCTAGGCTAGTGGCACCATATACATATATGGTACTCCCACATTCGGCCACTGTATGGTGGTACCATACGTATGGTACTCCTGCCTTCGCATTGGCACCTATTTGTTCAGATTTCGTACCATATAGTACCGGACCCATGGCCATAGATAGGAGTACCATATATGGTACCACCACACCACAGCTGTCGAACGTGGGGTTGCCATATACAGTATAGATAAAAAAAATGTCCCATCGCTTTTTCGGCCTTCACTCAAACGTTTCGTTCTCAGTCACTTCTTTACCGATTTGGCTCAAATTTTCAGCAAAAATTAACAACATGGTTGGCTAAATATTCTGCAAGTGTGGTGCCAAAATTCCGACTCATACTGGCTTTATGACCCGAAAACTGGTAATGAGGGTGGTCGACGCAAATTTATTTTTTTCGGTAATGCAAGGAGTGCAGGCCTGAAACTTGCAGGAATGATTGGTGTTGCTATTGGGCACAACATACTAAGCGGGCAGCCCTGTAACTCAAAGGGCACTAAAATTGGGGAATTTCAAAAACATGACTAAATATGACTTTTCTTCGTAAAACCGGCAAAATGACGATTCTAAAGATATTCGATTTTCAAAATACGCCGCAGGGATGGTTTCTATGGTGTGGAACAGAGTTCAAATATCAGGTTCATTTATTTGTCGAACTTCCTGCTACAATCTGTGTTGATTAACAACAGATTCAGTGCTTTGATTCTAGAAGGTGCGGATTTCTTAACTATGGGATTTTCACTCTTGTTTTTGAAATTTCCCAGTTTTAGTGCCCTTTGAGCTACAGGGCTGCCTGCTTAGTATGTATGTTATGCCCAATGGCAACACCAATCATTCCTATAAGTTTCAGGCCTGTACTCCTTGCATTACCGAAAGAAAATAAATTTGCGTGGACCCCCTCATTCCTAGTTTTTGGGTCATAAAAAAACCAGTATGAGTTGGAATTTCGGTACTAAACTTGCAGAATATTTAGCCAACCATGTTGTTAATTTTTGCTGAAAATTTGAGCCAAATCGGTAAAGAACTGACTGAGAACGAAACGTTTGAGTGAAGGCCGAAAAATGCGATGGGACATTTTTTTATCTACAATGTATAAGGTATATGGTGGTACCGATACCATATATCGTAGGATTACCCCAGGTACCGGCACCATATATGGTGTCGGTACCATAAAGTGCCAAACTGTCATAGGGCACAAATTGTAATTATATCGTTGTGCATTTGTAGTACAGGTTTGCATATTCAGCAGATTCGTGCATTACTTACAAATATCTCAGCTTGCGTCTGTAGACATAACGTAACTGGCGCCAAGCCAATAAGGCTAAAAGTTAAACGGACGGCCGGCAGACAGCAACCACTTTCTTTAAAAGCGTCACTAATTGGCTTGCTCTGGTGTCTCAGATGCTGACACAGTTGTACACGCAAGTCCATTCGTTGGCACGGCTTGATATTGTTTAATAGCTAAGCATGCACAATCTTTGCTAGAATGTCTGCACGTTCAGGTTGATTGGTTTTGTATTTGCTAGAGAACGCTGGTGCACCTATGAAAGTTATCGATCTCGTTGCTTCTATGTATCTATTATAAAGCCAAACTATTGGTTGGTTTGGTTTTGTTTGTACTGTGGTGCATAGTGTACCGTAAAACTTTTAATAATAGCGCCGCACTAATTATTTCTTCGTGATTGCTTTTGGGGGCGCTATTATTGGAGCGTGCGCGTTTATTATTTCAATGCTACATTGGCCATCTCAAGTATCCTCATTTTTCTGCAAAATACGGGGTATTTTTGTCTTAAACACAACCAATCTTTATATGAGTTTCAGTCTGAGTAATGTTTGCAAGCTTAGTCAAAGAAAATTGTCTCAAAGGGACAGTATTCTACATTGGAAACACGTACAAAGCGTTGATAGTAGTGCGCGTGGGAGCGCTATTATTAGAAGGGCGCTATAATTAGAGTGTGTGCGTTTATATTTTCCGCCTGTCCATAAAGAGGCGCTACTATTGGAACGTGCGCTTTTATTAGAAGTTTTACGGTATTCTTCCGCTAAATCATAAGATCGAATAGCGGCTCATAAGTAAAAAGAAAAGTATTTAAGCAACGTTTAGACGGCTTTGCCATTCTTGATTTGGTGCTTTTTTGGTCAAACGTCACCGACTCTGTCACTCTGTCCGACAAACCTCAGACATTCGACATCGACCAGGTTTTGATGACTCAGACCGAAATCGGACTCAGCACTGGTACGTGTGAAAATTAGAGAAACAAATGAAATTTGAAAAACAGAAATAGCCAAAAGGGTATTGTTGCAAAATAACGAATTACAGGTGGTACTGTAAATATGTATACCTGAACATGAACCTGAACCTACTTGAAAATATATTGCTTACCTGACACTAGTGAGATTATATTTTAATTTAATATTAATATAATAGAACTAGCCTATTTAACATTTTCTAGGCGCTTACTCTCGTCTCAAGCTCAGTTTCCATTTGACTCGCAAGGTCAGTTTCTACGTCATCCACATCTTCACGCCGGCCATTCTCGTGGTTGTACTGAGCTGGGTCAGTTTCTGGGTGTCGCGAGATTCGGCGCCCGCAAGGGTTCTTCTGGGCATCACTACCGTACTCACTATCACAACGCTTATAACAAACACCAACAGCGAGATGCCGCCGGTTTCCTATCTGAAGGTGAGGCGTTGTATGCAGATTTTTTGTTTCGGAGTTAAATGCAAATTTTTGCAGGCCATCGATATTTTTCTGGGCTTCAGCTATTTTATGGTGGTGGCGGCTCTGTTGGAGTATGCCTACGTTGGATACAGTAAGAAAAAATCGGATAGAAAGAAAAAGCGTGAAACTGGCACTCAGACACGGAAACAAGGTCTGCCAGACGTTGTTACGCCTACTTTTGTGAAACGTAGGTTGCCTTTGAATTTGGTTTTTAAAACGAATGTAGGAGTGTCAGGCTAACAGGAGTTTCTTTAGTCGAAAGGTTACTTTTCAAAGGCTTTTTACACAGTGTTCTAGCTTTCGATTGCACTTGTTCGTCTCACGAACAACGCCCTAAGAACAAGAAATCAACGGCCTGGTGGCGGAAAATCGATCCCACTCTTGTAGACAAGTGCTCGAGAATTTTCTTTCCGACAGCGGTAAGCAACTGTAGCAAGAATAAACTTTAAAAAAGTCTTTTTAGTTTATTGGATTTAACATCATTTATTGGATCTGGGTACTGAAAGCCAGCGATCGGATTTGAAATGTTAGACAGATATAAAGTTGTGAATAAAAGTTCAGTAGATGGACGCTTAATCAATGCCTCCCGGCACTGATTGACATTTTGGACGCGATTCAAAGCACCATTGTGTCCAATTTTCCATTATTTATGATCGCTCGTCGCTCTGTCTTTGCCTGCCGCTTCGGCTCTCAGACATCTGTCGTCAAAGGCTCGAGGCCTTAATTTCAGTATTTCTTTGTAACTGCAATGACTGATATTATTGGTTTTCTTTGTTTGCTTTATAATTGGGCCGATGATCCTCCTGGTAGTTTGCTGCTGCTGATGTTGCTACAGTTTATTACATACTTGAATTTCTACCTCTTGCTCATTTGCTTATTCGCTTTCATTGGTTGGTTGGTTCCCACACTTGCTCAATCATTTATTCGATTTGTCCACTGGCTCAGTTGTTGGCTCACTTGTTTTGTTTATCATTTTTTGTTCGTTCGTTGGTTCGTTCGTTCGTTCGTTCGTTCGTTCGTTCGTTCGTTCGTTCGTTCGTTCGTTCGTTCGTTCGTTCGTTCGTTCGTTCGTTCGTTCGTTCGTTCGTTCGTTTGTTCGTTCATTCGTTCGTTCATTCGTTCGTTTGTTCGTTCGCTCCTTCATTCATTCGTTCGTTCGTTTGTTCATTCGTTTGTTGGTTCGTTCGTTGGTTCGTTCGTTCGTTCGTTCGTTCGTTTGTTTGTTCGTTCATTCGTTTGTTCATTTGTTTGTTCGTTCGTTCGTTCAGCTAATGTATTCTATTTCACTACAGACGTTATTTACATACAATTAGCTCCATTAAGCAGTTTACAATCAAATTCGATTGGCAGGCAAGTCATTCAGCTTTTTACGCCGATTTTTGTCAAGACTCTCAAAGATCAAAGCCAAGCCGCATCTGAGCTCTAAATTAGCTTCAACCTATGTTTTTTCTTTTGTTGCATATCCTAGCGCCGTGTCAAGGGAAATTACCTATTTCTGGGGCCAATATCTTTCCGTTTCTCCAGTGGTTGACTGTACCGTGCCCCACCTCAAAATCGATGTCTGAAAAACGCCACTAAAATTAGCCGAAAAAGCCTTTAGGCGTAAGAGAAAAAGTGATAAGCGTCCAATTATACTTGCGCTGCGCTTGAAAGCTCACAACTGTTCCCTCCTGTTATTTTTCGTCCTTTAGCGAGCAATTAGTCTCTGCGTTCGGTTGCTAGAGTGCGAAAAAGCGCCAATTAAAGGTTAAATAATGTACTAAAGCAGCGGCCGAGGCACTTTGCAAAGTGATTGAAAGGATTTCGAGCAAACCTCAGGAGAAATGTAGCATCCATTCTAAATTCCCAACTATAGATGCCTGCTGAGATAAGGTGGCCCTATACCAGATTTTCGGATCGTTGCTCCTCTCTCTGTTTGTTTGTGCAGGCGCTCACTTTTGGACCGAAATCAAATATTAGCTGTCCGGCGTAAATTTATGACGGTCCGGGCGCTTTTAATTGGATGCATTGCTTAGTGACGGATTAAAATGTAGTCCATTTTTCAGCATCCATACCAATATGAATGGCCGGCTTATTTTCTTCGCCGTTCTGGTCGGCGGTTACGCCGAGGAGAAAACCGACGCCGCAGCCAAAAATGTCACCAGAGTTTTGTCTAGTATTTTGTTCAATTACGACAAAAAGATTCGCCCCGGCTGGCCAAGTGAGAATCGGCATTGCTTAAAAAACTGCACTGTTCTATGCAAATTTTTGCAGACCTGCCCACTCGAGTAATAGTGGACGTGGACGTTCTGGGCGTAGACCAAATAGACGAAAAGAAAATGCAGTTTTCGGTGCACTGCTACTTCAGACAAAAGTGGCGCGATTACCGACTCCAGTTTGACAACGATCCGCGCAACATCAGTCACGTGACTGTAATGCGGCGTGTTTTGCCGCTCAATGCGCAGCGGGTGTTGGCGGAGATTTGGAGGCCGGACACCTACATCAGAAATGGCAAACATTCGTTCGTGCACCAGTTGACCGTTCCTAATAGACTGCTCAGAATTAGAAGTGATGGATTCGTTTTGTTATCGCAGAGGTAAAGTCGTCGCTTACCTAATGGCAGCAAGGGAAGGGTTGTCTGTAGGCAAGGCTCTGAAAAGAGCGAGGGGTGTTCGGAATTGTCCGAAAGGACAGTGGAACTTAAAAACAAACAGGCAAACTTGAGCTCTGTGCATTGGAACTACACTACAAGTACCGTACCTGATCTACCATATCTTGTAAGACTTACCACGGTTGCATAGGATAAGCTCGATAAAATCGGAAGTTACATCAAAATTAATTTTCGCACAAAAGTATATTTTTCGTTTGTTATGCATATTTGTTATAAGAAGAGAATTTTAGGCAGTCTTTCTGATATTTTTCAATTCTTTTTCCCAATTTTCATTGACTGCTGTAAGCTAATGGATTTATAATATTTTAGAAGCACCAATTTTGCAGTCAGATCAAGGAATACCTACTGTTTTCAGATCTTCAGCTGCTTCAATATTTTGCATACATTTTGTATAGGTCTGAATGAGCTGGATGTCAGTGGATGTTAAGCGAGATTTTGTTGGAGAAGGGGCTTTCGGACATGCTTAGCCGATTGCAGACAATTTTGGACCGATTACTGTAACTACGGTGTACCGGGTTACGGTAATTGCTAAAAAAATCAGCTATTGCGGCGGTTTCTTAGCGGATTTTAATCGCATTTTCGTTGGAATAAGGAGTGAATAGATTGCACACCCTGCCAGAACTATTATTGTATCTACCGTATGCCGTATTACGGTATTTTTTAAAAATTTTGCTGATGTGCTCGTTTCTTTGTGATTCTGACCGGGTTTGCGTTGGAAGAGCTGAGAATACAGGTGGTATGTATGAAGTACTGTATCGCGGGTGCGGTATTTTGGAAAATAAGGTCTTTCTTCTAACCGCTTGCAAACCGCTGGCTTGGGAGACTTTTTGAGTAATGACAGGTGGGATTAAGAGGCCAATGGGTCCTTCCCTTCCTCTTCTTCTGCAATAATCCTTGCACTAAACAAAGAAAATTATGGAACTATGCGTCTGTAATGATTTTGGTTATTTTCAGTGTTTTCTTTTGTTCACTCGTTGCTACGTATGTATGTGTTGTAGATGATAAACTTCCTTTCCTTTCCAAAAAAATAGTACTTAATATACGTACTGTATATTTTCTTTTACTGCCAACCGGTCTGAGGTAGAAACAACAGGAAATTATTAGATACTACGGTTAGATGATATATAGGTTAGGTTAGGTTTTGCGATGCATATGATATATGCGAAAATGATATGTACATATTTTTTGCATATTCGCATAATTTTTCAAGGTAACCTGAAATCAATAACTGAACGTTTTCCAAGTATTTTGGAATTTGATTGGAATGTCTACGCAGTCTTTAGCATTTATTAGGCATCCTATTTTGCAGATTCAGACTTCATCTGGGAAAAAGCAAGAGGGGAAAAACAGTTCGACATAAAAGACCGGCTCATTTCGTAATTTTTAGATAAAAATGGTGTTCACCATTACAGATTTTTGGCTAAATTACTGTTTGCATGTTCGAATTTGTTCTCTATGATCTCGTATGCCTAGCCGTTTGTAGTCATGTCCCAGTTTTGCCGACCAAAAATTCAGAATTTGAAAAATTTCAGTTCAGATTTCCATTATTTGCGAGTTCAGAGTCTCAAGCCATTCATTTCCATTCTTTAAGTGGAATGAGAAGCTTTGATCTCTGTAAAGTATAGATTTACAGTCAAGTAAACTTTTTTCAAAAGTTATAAAAAATACTGCAAAAATTGCCTGGCAGCAAAATCGTAGGTGTTAAAAAAAACTTTCTCGGTAACAGAAGAAACCCCAGCCTGTAAGGCCGTTATGTTAGATAGATTTTCATGCTTTGTGTTATTTTCAGCTCGCCTTTGCTGTTCCACCTCATCTTGCAAACACCTTGTATTGTAACAGAACATAGATATTTTTCAGACTTACAATTACGGCGCGATGTCTGATGCAATTGAGAAAGTTTCCGATGGACCGGCAAGCTTGTCCGCTAGAAATTGGAAGTCGTAAGCTTTGTTCTAAGTTTAAAATTGGTCAACTTTTAACTAACTCTTAGGCGCAGAAATTTTTTGCGTGCCTGGTCATAGGGACATGCAAAGCCTGGGCTAAAAAACGGTAATCACGCAGTAAATGTTCTGAAATCTTCAAAAAGCGTGATTTGCAGTGACTGGCCAATCACGCGTTGCATGCAGCACTGTGCATCGTCTGACAAAAAAGCGTGATTGACACGTGACTTGTGAATCACTTTTTTGCACTTTCATTTTCCAATCACATTTATGGCTAACGAACAGCCGCACGCAAAGCGTGATTCTATGTGGGTACTACTCCAAATGGAGTAGCTTCTGCTAGTAAGGACTAAAATTCAGTGGCCCATTCGACAAACGAAGTAGTCTACCAATGGCACGGCATCAGGAAAAGCGGCAGTGAGAACGAAATGTCGCAGTTTACCTTGGGCACGATAAAGAAGCGTCAGAAAAACGTCACCTCAGCTTTCCAAGCCACCGAACAATCGTCGGTTTTGATCGCTGAGTTCTTGCTCATTCGGCAACAAGTACTGTACCTCTATGATTTTAATTAGGCGAAAAGATGGAAACATCTTTAGGGTTATTACGTGCTACAAATCTACATACCCTGTACAATGATTGTTGTGCTGAGTTGGGTTAGTTTTTGGATCAACAAAGGTGCTGCAATCGCTCGATGCTCTCTAGGTTAGTCAGAGCTCTGTCAGCTGATTATTTTATGCAACTCACTTTCAGGGGTGACAACTGTTCTAACCTTGACTACGCTGCGTTTGGGAGTACGAGAGGAACTACCGGTGGTTGATTACTCGACAGCCATAGACATTTTTCTCTTCGTTTCGTTCGGCTTCGTGCTGGCCGCCCTGGTCGAGTATATCATCATACACTTTAGCAACTTGCACAGGATGAAAAAGGTACCTGATTTGACGAACAGCAATCTGTCGCTTCAAAGTTTGGCCAACACAGAGATGAAAAAAGCAATACAAACACAATAAGCACCAGTAGAAACAAACGATTTTTTCGTTTAGCTCACCTGAACGGAAAAATTTGAACAACCATTGCGAGCCAACAAGCTGACATTTTTTCCTGAAAAATTGGTCAACCACTGCAGTTTCTACAAAAGAAACTCTAGACCAATTTACAGAACAGAGGCAAAGAATTGGCCTCACAGAAGCGTTTCAAAGTTTCTGAACGGAAAAATTCTTTGTTTCTACCAGTAAAGATCCGATCGGAAAGTTCTTCTGCTCAAACTCAGTGTTTTGCTTGCACACAAAGCGATCTGGGCTCTGAAAGAAAAACAACTCAAAAAAAAACAAACGGATCCAAGAAAATGGAAAACTTTTGCACAAAACAGAAACCGAGTGGATTCTGAATGACCTTTACGTAATAACACTGACTCCACTGACAACCGGCTGATAAATCACTAATTTCAGCTGTAATGCCTTTTGTTCGATTCGGAATTTCTAGCATTTTCGTTGCTTTTGTTCGCCATCGCGACATATCGGTGCTTTAAAAGCTATTTTCGTCATTTTGTGCTTGTTTTTAGCTGTTGAGCGCAGTTATCAGTTAGATAGACTTGCGAAAATCCGCTTTTAGCCCTACTCAAACTCAACTACAGTAGCCTAGAAACCACGGAAACTCACAAACTGAGCAGCGCTAAGCCTTATACAGGTCACGAAATTGGCATTTTGGTGGCCAGCAGCAATTATAGGTCACGGAACGGCCTATCCTTAAACACAGCCAGACCTCAAACCAATTTCTGTGTCTCGCGGAAAATCGATTGTTTTTCGTGGTTTCTACCGTAACAGTTTGGTTTGTTTTTCAGGCGTTCCGCAAGTGCAGTGCGCGCATTCGCACCATCAGCAGTTCAGAGGTGACCAACTGTACCAGTGTTGCCAACACGCCCAGTATAATCAGACGTCGCACCCAGAATCAGCAAGAAATAGCTCTGCTTCGACGGAAACTAACCGCCATCACCTCAGGTCTGAAGCGACAGCACCGGGACGAGGAAAACGAAGAGGAATTGGGCTGCTCGAACACCTTCCAAACTTTGATGGGCCACAGTCGCATGGAGGAGGTGGATTTCTGGGCCAAATTCGTCTTTCCAGGCTCCTATTTGCTCTTTCACCTCACCTACTGGTACGCCTACATCTTCTGGATTGGCGACTGATGAGAGAAAAGCACCATTTTATGCTACTATAAAACAGACATTTCAATTCGATATCATCATCTGTGAATAGACTCGGCATAAGTGGTGTGCTGGTTGGGCTGTGCAGTGTTTAAGAGACACATAAAATTAGTAGTCTAGCTGTTTTGCCTTCTACTGACAACAAAATAGCTGCACGCCAACAGACAGGCAGAGAAGTAACATCATTAATGATGTACAATACCATAGTATAGTACCGGTTAAACTCCAACTGGTAATAGCATTCTATGGTAAACAGTGGACTAGCCACGCTCTTTGTAAAGGTGGGGGGTGTAAAATTTCGAAGGTGCCACTGCGGTGACCAGTGAAAAATCTAGAAAGATAAGCATTCAAAACGCTTATAGTAGCTTAAAGAGACCTGCCTAGGCTTTTCTGTCCAAGGATGACCAGAAAATTTTGAAAATTAGCTTTCAAAAACGCATTTAATAGGCATTCTCAGCAGAAAAGTGCATAATTTGTTCGTTTATCCTTTTTTTGACAGATCCTTTCTTCCTACATCAACCGCAAATGGCCCTCTAAGGCCGCCGGTACCCCTTCCTCTCAGGATTTGAAAATTTATCACCCCTTCAGCCGAAATGTAGGGTGTACCCATTCTACACTGCCATGGATGTGCTACTGAATTGAGGCCTCAGGAGGTGATACCGTGGTGCCGTTTCCGTTTGAATAGGAATAGGAGTTTAGTTCTTCTGGGTCAGGAACGTACGAGTTGAGGTACTACTCAGCTAATATACAGGGTGTGTCAAAAAAAACAACCCAGCAGAGTTTTTGCTGTAGCAACCGCAAATCTCAACCGATTTGAATGAATCCTGCTTTAAATGAAAGATAAATAAATTCTTAAAAGACTGGTGAAGGCCCTATTAAGATACGATGCTTAGTTCCTGAGATATCTTCCTTCAAACTCAAAACAGAGATTTTGGCAGTGAACAAGAGCGATTCCGTTGCACTTCACAACAAAACGGATTCCTACTGCTGAGGGGCAACAAGACTTTTACAAATGAAGTAACCAAGCATGTGTGGCACCAGAAAAACCTCGTTACGTTAGCCCTGAGCAGTAGGAATCGGTTTTATTATGAAGTGCAACAGAATAATAAAAATCGCTCTTGTTCATAGCCAAAATCTGTTTTGACTTTGAGTGCAAATATCTCAGGAACCAAGCATCATATCTTAATAAAAGCTTCACCAAACTTTCAAGAATTAATTTATCTTTCATACAAAATAGGACTCACTGAAATCGGTTGAGATTTGCGGCTGCTACAGTAAAAAATCTGCTGGGTTGTTTTAATCTCTGTTGTGCACTGCCAAAATCTCTGTTTTGATTTTGAAAGCAATTATCTCAGGAACTAAGCAACGCATCTTAATAAAAGCTACACCAGTCGTTCAAGAATTTATTTATCTTTCATTTAAAGTAGGATTCATTCAAATCGGTTGAGATTTGCGGTTGCTACAGCAAAAAATCTGCTGGGTTGTTTTTTTTTGACACACCCTGTACAATGTATTCGATCGAGGACTATAACCGGTACTATAAACGGTATGCTATCAATGTATGTTGTTTCCCTGACTGATACAGTCTGGCACTTAACACCGTTTATGGTACCGACACACCATATATGGTACCCCCACATTCTGGTACTCTGGTGGTACCATATATGGTACCGTCACCATATATGGCACACTTACCCATGACCATGGGTGCCGGTACCATATATGGTACGAAATCTGAACAGAGTGGTACCATATGGTACCCGTGCCGATACCAATGCGAAGGTAGGGGTACCATATATGGTGCCGGTCCGTTATATGGAACCACCAGAGGCCGAGAACATGGGGGTGTCTCTAGCCTTGGTACCGGTAGCATAAACGGCGTTAAGTGCCTGCCTGTGATATAAGCAGAAGAGGTGAGTCTGCTTTGCAATAATTTAGCGAATTTTGGTCGTCACGCGAACACACACTGCTCACTATGAAATGGTCGGCGCCAAAATAGCATAGTAAGTCCAGTAGAATGCACTGAAAGCAGACGAAGCGTATAGTGGAGTGAAAAATTTGCATAAAACCGCCCACTCACTTGAAGAGAATGAAACTGACCGGAAACACCACACGGCTGAAATTGAGCTATGTACTAAGTATTGCTGCATATGGGCAAAAATAACAGTAATAATAATAATAATGAGACAGACCTGTATTTGTCGATTAGATTTACATCCCGTATTCTTGGTATTGCCGCTTTGGCTTTGCGCTTCAGTTGTCCCAGAGATCTGCTGAAATTACTGCGGCGCTGATGCAGCAGCGTGTGCTGATTGCGACGGTTTTGCGGCCTGAAACAGGTAGCGTCCGATCCTCACTATATAAACTATTCGACGTATCCTAACAGAGAGTGCAGCAGGAGTCATATATGTGGTTGGGGTTAAAGCGCCCGATTTTTCAGAAAAGTCACCCCCAGCGGATTTTTGGGTAGACCTGAAAACCGACTTTTGGATTCCAAAGTAAAGCAAATTTTAGCCCAGACAATACATTCTGCAGCGGAAAATTGGGTTCTCGATTACCCTAGAACCGAAAAAGGGTTTTAGCAGTGCCTGCTTAGAAATGCTAAATAGGGTTTTTAGACTGCTTAGAAACCTTGATTAGGGTTTTTTGGTTAATTTTAAACCCTAAGCAGAGTTTTTAGGTTCTAAACCCTAAACAGGGGCCTGTTTCACCAATTTACAAAGGGTTACAAATCGTCTCAAACACATATAGACACGAAAGTTAGAGACCTGTATGGGCCGGATTGGCCAAGACCCAGCCGAGGCCCTGGATAATCCGGCCGTGCATGTCCGTAAGTTGGGTGTGTATTTGTATTTGAGACAATTTGTAACCGTTTGTAAATTAGAGAAACAGGTCCCTGGGCTTAAGAACTGCATTCAAATCACTAAATAGGGTATTTTAGTAATCTTATAACTCAAAACAGGGTTTTGCGCCTGCTTTAGAATCAAAATTAGGGTTCTCTGGACTATTTTTTTTGTTAAAAAACGCCATTTCAATCTATATTTTATCGCTGAAACGCATATTCAATAATAGTTTGAGTGCAAAACAGCGTTTTTTGCATTTTTGCTTCAATATTGGGTTTTTATGGCATTTTTAATTAAAAAAAACAGAGTTTTAAAGACATTTTTCGCCACACAATCCCTAAAAAGGTCGACAAAACCCACTTTTTACCCCCCAAAAGGCTCAGAAAACCAACCTTTGGACCCCACAAAAGGTACAAAACCCCTATTTGGGATTTGAAAAAGGTCTCCTCACACGGAAAACCCAGCTACATGTATAGGAGGAGTTGGGTCTGAGCACAAACTCCGGGGTAGTAGAAATCGCTCAAAAAGCGAGGTTGGTTTCCGGCTAAAAACTCTGACCAGGGCAGCTAAAAATCGCTGTTTTACAGGCAGTTTTTGTAATTTTCGAAGCAAAAACTGTAGCAGATTGTGCTACAGAATAATCGGAGGTATCTTCCGTTAGTTACATGTATGATATTTCTATATTTTAGTTGTTTCAAGCCACTACATAGTTAAAAGCGTTTTTAAACGAGGAAAACGGGGCCCGATAACACTGCCTTCAAGCACCAAATCAAACAAAACGCACAGAAAACAGGACCTTTTGCCGGCGGTTGGACGGAACCTGAGCCTTTGGTGACCAGAAGAACCGGAGTAGGAAGGGAAAGTGGCGGCAACCCGAGGGTAATCTGGAAACTGAAAGCAAAAGGTCACAATTTCTAAGTCTATAAGTCTAACGGAGGTGCAGTAAGTAAAGAAGCTCACGTCGATGTCTGATTCGAGCGACCCGACATGGTTGGACGGCTGATATGACTGCGAAATGAGGCTGGGTAGTGGAGACAGCCGGCCGCTCTGAGGTTCTGGCGGCGGCCCGTCCGGACTTGCCGGCTCCTCCTTCAGATCGTCCATCTCTATCGCCTGAATACAATAATTCTGCTGTAACCGGGACAGCCCCTGAATTTTTTGCCGCAAACACACAACACCGGCATGTCTACAGTATGTCTATCTATCTGTACTGGAAGCAGTGAAAAATTCAGCGGTGTAGGGTGGGTACACCATATGTGTAGTTGGGTGAAACGGAGAATTACCCAGACCTGATTTTAGTAGGAAATTCCAATAAATAATGAACGAAAACTGTCTCTTTTATGCTTCGAATACCTTTTGAATGCGTTTTTGAAGGCTAATTTTCAAAATTTTTCAGTCAAGCCCCAAGTCAGTTGATTTCTGTGGGTATGAAGCTCAGAAGGTTTCGCTTCCGAATTGAAGGCTATTGCGTTCAAAAGTTTTCTTGCCCAACGTACAATCTGGCACCATATATGCTACCGGCAGTACGTGTATATGGTGACGGTACCACATATGGTACTCCACGTTCGGGGACTGTGGTGGTACCTTAGATGGTACCGGCACCCATGACCATGGGCAGGGGTACCATATATGGTACCACCACCATTATGGTGCGAAATCTAAACTTAGTGATACCGTTTATGGTACCGGTACAGTACAGGTACAAGTGCCAAGGTAGGGATATCATATATGGTGCCAGTACCATAAACGGCGTTAAGTGCTTGACTGACGTAGGTATTCTATGTAAGGCAGTCTATGTTTAAACAAGCATTAAGCGAAAAGTAGGTACCCCATGGGAGTAGCCGCTGGCAGTTTGCATCAGAGGGTTCCAATCCACGGTCACAGCTCCTTCGGTCTCTTCGTTGTGCTCCCCTGAGGAGAGGCCGGCCAAGCCCGGTCTCCCCTTCTTCTTCGATCTGCTACCCCAGTAGGTATAGTTAACGGCTGCATATTCGAGTAAGGCCGCGAACACGAACACGAAACACATCACCTGAACAGTTTGCTTACTGTAATCTGCCTTGAACTACGGTATTCTGTGCAGGACCTCATTGGACGCAACTTGTGTGCTACAGTATGTACTTTCTTGAGTCTCTTGATCTACTGTATCACTTTTAAATAAGTACTGTAAGATGTTGAGTATCGGTACCATGTCAGTATCTAAATAGGAGAAACAATTTTCTCATATTTTTCATATTTTACGAGATATTGTATTCTTTCAAAGTTTTCTAAGATGATCTATGAAAATTAAACAGTATAGATAAAAAGTGTCTCATCGCTTTTTTGGTCATCTCTCATTCTTCCTTCTCTGTCAATTCGTTATCGATTTGAATTTAATTTTCAGAAAAAATTAACAAGATAACTGGCTATGATAAACTGCGGAAGCTTGGTGCGAAAATTCCAACCGGTGATGGTTTTATGACCCAAAAAGTAAGAATCACTGTTTTTCCAATTTTTCAGCTAATTCAAAGAGTACGGCTTTGAAACTTGCAGGAATGATTGTTGTTGCAATTCGGTATAACATACCGAGCTGCCAGCCCTCTAGCTCAAAGGACGCTAAAATTGGGGAATTTATCAAACATGGCGAAATGTGACCTTTGTTCGTAAAACGAGTTAAATGACGACTGCGAAGATTTTCTATTTCCGGAAAAACACGGTGGTGACGGTTTTTACGAAATGGAACAGAGTTTAAATATCTGGATAATTCATTTAACTAAATTCCTGATAAAATCCGTGTTCATTAACAACTGATTCAGTGTATTGATTCCAAAAGGTGCAGATTTCTGAACTATGGAATTTTCGATCATCTTTTCGAAATTTCCCAACTTTAGTGCCCTTTGAGCTACACGGTTTTCCGCTTAGAATATCATACCCAATTGCAACAACAATTACTCCTGCAAGTTTCAAAGCCACACTCTTTGAATTACCTGAAAAATTAGAATTTATGTGGTAATTATTCATAGTTTTTGGGTCATAAAACCAGAACCAATTCGAATTTCCGCTCTAAACAAACCTACATTTATAGCCAGTTATCTTGTTAATATTTTCCTGAAAATTTGCGCCAAATCGATGAAGTGACCGAGGAAAAAACATTTGAGTGGAGGTAAAAAAATCGAAGGGGCATTTTATTATCTATACTGTATATAGCGCACAAAATTGTATTAAAAACTTACTCAACACGTATTTGGCTCGTACACAGACAAAACCTAATTATGCAAATGACCGAGTAAAATATGCAAATTACCAAGTAAATGTCAATAGACTTGACATAGCTGATGCGAGGAAGAGACTGACGCACACCGGTGCTGATTGTCGTCATTGTTAACACAGTCGTAATCCCTGAATTTTCAGGTTCACTCACAACACGGGCTGCATACAGTATTTCGGCCGAGGGGTGCGAATTTCGAAACCCTGAGCGGGACTGATCGGGAAAGAGTTATGAGTGGATCAATCAGGGATGCATTTTTTTCCGAAAAATACTTCGCCCTGTTTCTTTCAGTTCTTTTTGTCTAATAATGCCAAATTTAAGCATTTCTGCTTGCTTTCTAACTGTTTGAGATTGAGACAATTTCACACATTGTACCGACACTATAAAAGACCATGCTTTGACTAAAAAATTGGCAAAATGGCTTTTTCAGCTTGAGTGTTTTCGCAAAAATCTGTTTTTTCTATTCTTGTAACAAAACCGGTTTGTTTGAAAAAAACGAAAAAAAAACTGGAAAACACATACGTACAAGTCTGGTGGAAAAGCAAACTTCAAGCAAGCAAGCAGTAAGCAAAAAGTCCGATTTGTTGCCAAAAATCTAGCTTATTTTTCGTTAAAAGTACGCTGTTTTGAGCTGATTTGCATCTAATTTGTAAGAACACTTTTTTATACAAAATTGGTCCAAAAATGTATGAGGGGTGCCACGCATAGCCCTAGTCGTGGTAGATCATGCTCTAGAGCCGAATAGAACATACCTAAGGCAACTCTAGCGCTGGTAGCTTCGTGGTTGATCCAGAAGCTGACCCAGCTAAGCATCACAATCAAAATGCAAGGCAGGTATGTTTGAAAAATGAAATAACCGATATTTCGACGCAGCTTGAACACCAACGATAGTCGCTGGTACGAACCTAAAGTAATATTGGTAAAAGGTTTCTGTTTCATATGCAAATTTCTGCCCGCCTGTTGATGTGGTCACGCTGCGGTTGGTGGTTTCGTAGCTGAGAATACTAAACTGAGGAATTTCCGCCTCGTCTACGCCACGCACCGATTGGGAACCTTCGCGCCACATCATAAGCACCTCGCTGGTAGTGTAGCCGTCTGAACGTACTCGTGGTAAAATGTGTAAAGCAAAAATTTGCATACAGCTCTCTATCTCCACCGTACAGTCCTGTGAGTCCAGCGGATAATAACGCAAGTTCATATGGCAGGCAAGCGTTGAGGTAAATCTAAATCAGGAATGAGCGGCAAGTTCAAACAAAAACCAACACATCAACCACCCTCACCTCATCCCGTATGCAATGTATCCGTCGCTATAAAGCCGCAACATCTTGTTGGTTTCGGTTACATCGTGCAGGAAAGAATTTTTATCATTGGCCAAAAAGGTATCGGGCACCCAAATCGACCTAGAAATCGAATCTTCAAGCAGAAACTGCACAGACAGCCAAATACTTTGAGAAATCGCCAGATAAAGTCATCGACTCATTGCCGAAACTGTCCGAACCTTCCTTTGACCAGGCCAGACGTTCGTCGCGCCAATATTGATGCAGATACATAGTGACAGTGTAGTCCTATAAGAGAAAAATTATTTATGCAAAAGGTATAAAAGTTGAAAATAATCTCAACTGACAGCTCCTATACAGACTGGTCAGCTCATTAGGTATGAATGAAATTACTAAAGGCGAGTGCCAAAAATCCAATACTTCAAAATGTCTGAAACGGCTGTCGAGCAATCCCAAAGGACAGTGCCGCGACAGAAAATTTTCTGATGTCTAGATATCAGAAGACAGCTGACACGAACATTCTATAATACGTGCCGATTTGTCCCAGAATAGGGTCCGAACGAAAAAATAGACCAACATCATACATCGGTAAAATGTTTGAAAAACAATCGGATCAGATCAGGTGAACGTAAGAAAGGTGTTCAAAAGATAAACAAATTACCATGTTAACCTCAGAGACCGAGTCAAAGCTGGCGATCACAATATCCATTTCCAATTTGAGTGCGTCACCTAAAATTATGCAAACGTGAGAGAGAGAGAGAGGTATTTTAGAGTCCCCGAGGAGTGTGCATAGCTTATGAGCAATGAATTAAGGACTTAGGACGTGCCGGTGGTGGTGGACGTGTGCTGTGCCTGTATGAAATTGAGTTTGGCCCAGTGCGAGCTCATCACGCCGCTCTCGAAAGCGCAAAGAAATTGGGAATCGGGTGAAAGGCACGTCCGACACAAGCGCCTCAAATTGGGCAGTTGCAAAATCAAGCGCCGGTCACGGCAAAATTGCCTCACGCTTTTTCTTGCCTATCTCTTGATTAGCTTCCGAGCCAACTGCGCTAATTGCTTTGAAGTCTGCCTTTACCCGGAACCCACTGCTTACAAGTTTCTTCAAACTTTGCACGCCTCTCACACTTCCTAACTATGCGCCCACCCAGCATTTTGCAAACGGGTTGCTGTAGGTAACATTAGCCTTCTAAAATTAACAGAAATCAATGGTTGTAGTGGTTTAAAGAGGCGAGAAAATTTTGAAACTTAAATATAATTATCATTACAGTAGCAGCAGAGAAGCAGCGCAATAAATGCAAATTAGAGTCAGCTGGCTCAATCTTAGCTTATGGCTCATTAGACGTAGCCACGTAGAGCGTCGTTTACACAAATTGCAGCACGTACTAGCGTTTGATGGGTGCCTGTAGAAAACCCTGGGGTGTCTGGGCAGCCATAAAACTTGGTATCCCACTATCGACATTTTCTTGAGAGCCCCCAATCATAGTCTGTTTTCGTCGGCCGTATAAGGAGCAACTCGAAGATTTGCTCTTTAGAGATTGATTTTGCCCTCCGCTCAGAGGGGAGTGTGGCCAAAAAATTCTACTTCTGCATCCGGTGGCAGCACAGTACATAATGACCGAATAAGTTACCGACCTCCAAAGCCGGGTCTCAGTCTGATGTCGTATCCTTTAAGCAATTGTTCCAGCAAATAGGAGGCATTAGAATAAGAGCCGTTAGCCTGTTCCACGGCCGTAGTTTCGCTGCGTTCGCCGAGACTTAATCTAAAACCAAGATCTAATCCAGCAGTTTTCCTCTCCTAAACTCTACCTGGAACAGAGGATCAGCAAATGAGTGCAAATCAGTAGACTCCAGCGAAGCCAGCGCACCAGCAGAGATCGCCAGAGAGGTGGCATACCCTAAGCGTCAGTTAGTGATCATGCCTGACAGTCTGAAACATACACACACAGCCAGCCATGCTGCCAGCTCAGAGCCGCCGGCGGCTGAGAGCAGCTACACAGTTGAACGGCCGCCGCCCGACCAATATCGACTCTACTTGAGCTACGCGCGCTCGCAGCAGCTCACGCTCTCTCCCATAGATGCACAACTACAATTAGCTATCGAGCAACCTAAGAGTCACTGTCAAGAGCCCCTCACCCTGCCACCCCAGGGAACCCTGCTGCTACTGTTATCGGAACAGACTTCCTCCTTTGACCGATTGCCGGAGATTTTTCTAGCCTCTCAGTGGTAAAGAGTGGAGCCTCCGGCGGAAATTGCCGACTCCTTTCGACTGGACACCTAGATCTCAGCACTGTTGTAAATTATAATTATAATTCTTTAGAAATTTACTAATACAAGTAAATTGTTTGGTAAGTAAATTATAATTAAATTGTATTTCAAATAAATTTACTTAGCAACAGTAGACCTGAGTCTGGAACTACCTCGATTTTAGACTGGCTTTAAGTGTCACGCTAAGCTCAAGCTTAGGCTTAGGCTGAAGGCGAGACTTAGACAGGTTGTGAGACTTTCGCTCAGACTCAGGCTCGGGCTTAGATTGACCATCCGATTTAGGCCACCCCTCTCCGATTTTCTGGAAAGTAATTTTTTGAGCAATTTTGGCAATTGTTTAGAATTTCAGACATTAAAATTGGTAAAACCGCCTGCAAAACAGACTTTTTCGTTTAATCTGAGCCTAAATTAGCGATTTTCAACGATTTTAAGCCCAAATCGCGATTTTTGAGCATTTTTAGTTTGAATACGGCTAATACATATAAAATTCGCAGCACACGCACAGTAGTGGAGTTAAATTCGCACATAGATTTACCGTTAGAACAAAGAGGACAAGGTATAGTTTACTGTTACAATAGAAAATTACGAGACAAGACAAATTATTTAGGTTTGAGGAAAGGCAAGCTTCGTTTATACTTCAGGCTGGCTAAGGCTGATTTTTAGTAGAAAATTCCCACAAAACGCCTATATTAGAGTAAATTTTGACTGAACGGAACAGAACTACGTACAGTACGTATGTACTTGTTTTTCAGTATAGAAAGCAAATATACGTATATACCTTTCCAAATTGGAAGACTAAGTTAGAATTCTAATGAAGAGAGAATATTCTCAAGCACCAGATCTGTCGAGCGAAAAACTGAGCTCAAATTAGCTCATAAATCCGGCCTGGATGAGAGCAGAGGCTTAATTAGAGCAGCGAAGACATTGGAAAACGCAAGCGCCCAATGCAATCACTGGAGTGGGCAAACCTAACAAGTGCGCTGGACCAAAAAAGCTTCAAGACAATCTCCAGGCAACCCTGATGCCTAACTTGTTGTCGACTATTGATCTACTTGCAGCACCGCATAAATCATCCGCCACAAATTCGCCCCGTCCCCCATTCACCAGGGTTTTGCCGCCTTTACGCCTCTATGGCATTTCAAAACAGACATAATATGGTACTGCTTCAGATCTATTACACTAGTACATTGGTGGCTTAATTACGTACATACTGCATAGTTATTGAAGCGCTTTTACAAACTGAATGATTCTGTGAGATTCCCCAGACACAGTCGCAATAACAGTATAAATCAAAATTTCTGGAGAAGTAAAAAGTGGGCGAAGACAAAATAAATACGAAGGTACTATGTTAATAATATTGCAGAGTGAAGCCTGACAAATGAGTCTGGTGTAGTGGAAATTGACTAAAATGCAAATCAGTTCACTTGCCTACTAGCGCTTTGAAAGAGTAGATAGGGCCTGTGTTGAATCCATGAGTCTACACCTAAACCCCCTAGTAGGTAGCTGGGCGCTAAAGTTGCTGTGAAGCAGGGCCAAAAGAGGCTCAAATGAAGTGAAAATTGGCCGTTCGAATTGCGACCAGTTAACAATTGGTCCGGCGCAATCGAATTTGCGCCAGTCTTTTCGTTAGCACTGCTGCAGGGGCGCGCTTTCCAGTCGAGTGAGGAAGATGGAAAAAACGCGCTGAACAACGCTACAGTAGCCGAATATGAGTTGGAAATTTTCTGACTGACTAGCTTTTCAATAGGCCAAAGTGGCCACTAAAAATCGGCGGGACTGAAGCGCAAAATCACGCCATCCCAACAGAACCGGCCATATTTCGCAGATCGAGGCGTTGTGCAGGTCTAATTCGAGGGCTCAAATTGAGCACCCGGCCCGCCCGGAGCTCAGAAATTGGCCCGGGCGCCCGAGCGTCATTAAGCGATTCTTTTTGCCTGCGCGTCAAAAGTGAAATTAGTGCATTCGGCCTTAAATTCGACTGGGCCAATCAGAGCGCTCGATAAGCGGCCTTGACCCACCGGCCCAACGACATTCTGCCCCCCAGGAGTTGCTCTGATCTGCACCAACGATCGCCGTCTTAAACGAGCCAAAAACTCATTTCTCACAGGCAAAAAAGATTGCCCGCCTCAAACTTATCACACCCGGACGCCCGTCTAATGGACCTCCAAAAAAGCGCGCCGGTTACAAGCAAGCTGAAGTGAAGAAATCGGAAACCCAACTAAGCCAATGGTAAGCTATTGGCCGTGTCGCTGTAGCAGAGACTCACTAGTTCCGTGAAGCGTGGCGAATTACGTACCTGCACCCAGCTTATTTTGGCTCATATCAGCCTGCCGGACTTTAAAGCAACTGCCGTTAACTTGCCTGGCCGAACTTTCCAGAGACAGGAAAGTTCTTCTGCCAACATCAGACGGCAAAAAGGTCCAACTTTGTCAGCATCTGCTGTAAACTGCCTGCCAAACGATCCTGGCCGAACTTTGCAGACAACCAATTGACTCTAGCCGCCGCAGAAATGTGGATATACGTGCTTCTACTGATAGAATCAAGCTGTCTACTGACAGGCAGGTAGGTGGTGTGCGTGTTGCTTTTAATCAGCTGCCTGTCGTAACCAGTGATCAGAAAAAAGCATAATAACTAGTGTTAAAAACTGCTGTGCAATTCTGGCTCCCAGGTCTTTAATTAACACTGGCGCCAGTTTTGACCAACCCCCTGGGGAAGTGCCGGCTTTGCTGCGGTCGCTAATGGTTTTTGACTGTCACTAACACTCTACATGCAAATAAGAATCAATCGTTTGGTTAGAATAAGTCAGTCTCAAATAGAATGCACCTGCTTTCGCTACTGGGCGCCATTTTCAGCTTCGCCAACCAGGCTACTACCAAGGCTATTTTGGCCAAAAACATCTCAGACATCCTCGACACCATACTGGACAACTATGACCGGAAACTGCGACCCAACCAGGGCAGTAAGTTTATAATTTTGGGTTCAAAGCTAACCAGGACAATTAGGCGAAAGAGTACACGTTCGCTGTGCAGCCAGAAATAAGGATTGGAACTAGTAGATAAGCTTGACAACAGGACATCCATCATTTCAGGAGCTCCGGTGGTGATTACAGTAGACATGAGCGTTCGTAGTCTGGGGCCAATCTCTGAGAAAAACATGGTCAGTGATGGACAGCGATTCCCTTGAGTTTATCTGGCCATTTATAGGAGTTCTCACTAGACTGCTACTTCCGTCAGAAGTGGCGGGACGACCGTCTCCGTTACCAGGGTCCACTGCCGCGTCTGTCTCTGGCCTCTAAGGCCCTCAAAGACATCTGGGCTCCGGACACCTACATAAGAAACGGCCGCAAGTCCTATCTGCACACCATTACAATGCCCAACATTCTGCTGCGCGTCAGTTCTGACGGGGAAGTGTACATTTCCCAGAGGTGAGCAGACAGTCTTCAGTCAAAGACACAACAGCATCCTGTGTACAGGCTAACAATCAGAGCTCGTTGTGAGATGTACTTCCGCAAGTTTCCAATGGATACTCAGGCATGTCCTCTGGTGATTGGCAGTCTCGGCTACAAGTCTAATGAAGTCTTTTATCGCTGGAACGACGTGCAGATGGAGGGTGAGGCTGCCACTGAGTTGGCCCAGTACAGCATGATCCAAGTGATCACGGGCCAGCAGAACATAAGTGCTGGATTCTATCCAGAAGGTAGGGTAGTGTTGGTTAACCTATCTGAAAGCAAAAAAAATGATGGTAAACGTATCGGAAAGCTGTTTCAGACGTATTGGAACGCTGTTTCAGACTTAGCGCAACCCCCTCGGAAAGGCGTTTTCAACCAGTCGCAAACTCAAAATTTGTTATTTTTTTAGATGTTCAGATGACGCTTGCAGTTGAACTGATTAAAAAATAACTTTCTGTCTATCAGTTTAGTGCACTAAACCAAGACAATCTGAAAACAACCTATCGGAAAGCCGTACCGAACATATCGGAAAGCTGGACTGAACACATTGGAAAGCCTAAGCCAGAAACTTTCCAATACGTAGCCCAGTCATTTGCAAAAGGTTAAGCAATGGTACGCATGAGTTTTTAGATCGCCACTCGGTTCTGCAGGTGCACTTCAAGTTGGCTCGTCAACAGGGTTATTACATTCTGCAGATTTACACCCCATGCACTCTGATCGTGTTCATGTCATGGGTGAGTTTCTGGATCAATAAGGAAGCATCGCCGGCGCGAGTGATGATGGGCATAATGACAGTGCTAAACATGTCCACTATTGGTTTGGGACATCGAAATGATCTCCCGAAAGTCTCCTACTCTACAGCTCTCGACATTTTCATCATCGCCTGCTTTGTCTTTGTCTTCGCGGCACTAGTTGAGTTTGCAGTGATCAACTTTGCAAACGTGGTCTACATCAAGCGCACAGTAAGTTCTTATGACTTTTCTAGAGGAAGTTTTGTAATGGCTGAGTGTTAGCTAGCATTCAGCTTTCTTGCACTGCTACTAACTGAGCATTCTTGAGACATGGTACAAAACAGAGAGACTCAGAGGTCATAACTTCGGTCAAGCTAAGAGTGGTCTCAGATCAGACTACCCATGACTTAGTGCTTGCTTGGCTTTAGCTTTACGAACCCAGACTAAGCCTACAGAGCACACTGTGGGTGGTAATAAGCAGACTTAAAGAAAGTTAACTCACTTATGCAGAAAGAGTCTGACCAATTTACAAAACAGAGCTTTGGCGTTATATTTCAGATACCTAAGCAGCTGCAGCAAACTGTTAATTGAGTGCATGCATTAATCTAAGCTTTTCTGCAGCCAGTGCTCTCAATCGGTTACGCCAAGCAGAAGTTCCATTCATGGGTCGGTGAGCAGGGTTGTGGTGGTGGGCCGTGTGGTTTTTTGAGCTTCTGGCCGTGTTTCTTCAGGGGCTGTCTGTCGATAATCTCTTCTCTTTTTCGCTCTCACATTTTCTCTGCTCTTTTCAGGTGCATGAATTGCGGGGTTTTCAGTCCGCCAGAGCTGTAAGGGGTTGGCCGGTGCTTGCTCGTTAAAATGGTCTGCTTCATTCACTTTTTAATTGTCTGTCTGTCAGCATGGTGTCCGAATTGATTGTACTCGCGCAAGTTTTTCTCCATCACTCTTCTCACATGACGACTGCAATTATAACTTATTTTCGTGCGCACACAGCATGAGAACAGCATGTGGATGGATTTTAAGTGCAAACACGTCTTATGACGTTTCAGGTACATCGAATGAGCATGTTTGCCGGTGCACTGCTGGGAACTGCAGGACAGCACCAAGAACTGACCATGGATGATGTTGATGAGGAGCTACAATCAAAACGAAGTCTCAAAGATACTTTGCTCTGCAGACATCCTCGCAAAACCCACAAGAGACAATCTGGTAACCTTCACAAACATAGGAATTAGACTATGACTGAATTGGACACAAGTCTCCTTTTAGTTTTCTACAAGATGGCAGTCAAAGCAGCTAAAGCTCGTAAGCGCTTGAGCATGGAAAATCCAACCCAAGTAGTGGACAAGATCGACTATTTCTCTAAGTTGGTCTTCCCAGGCACCTATTTTGCGTTCAACATTATCTACTGGGCTGCGTTTCTGTACTGGATTCCCGACGAAGTTGACAGCATTCTGAATAAATAGACCTGTTTTTTCTGTGTCTGAACTGAATAAAAAGCAGGAAAATATGAGCCACTAAGGAAGCTTGCCACAAATAGCGTGTTGAAACTCGTGACCAGTCAAACGTAATGAGGCAGGTGCCGATGCATTAGCTTAGTTTGCAAAATTCGCAGTAGGGAACTGAGCTCAAATTAGAATGATCAGAGGAATCCTCCTCAGCAGCCATTCACAGAGTCCACTGGCTGTAGCACGTGCAGCTCGCTTTCTCTGTTTGTTCCGAACAAAATCAGATACAGTGTGAAGTACTTGTTTGTCAGCTTTCACCCAAAATGGATCACAAGCTCACAGCCGCGCAGTTTGGCGCCTTGATGGCACTGGCCGAAAACTTGACAGCATCGAATGAGAGTTCATCTCCGTTGGAAGAAGTGCTGCCTGAAGAGATAGTCTTGTGGCTATGGATCTCAGAAGTTCTCTGGTGGTATGTGGTCCTGATAGCTGGTCTGTCATTGCCGTTTTACGGCTACGCTTTCATCAAGCTGCTCCGGTTCACCTGGAGACGACAGCTGTGTCTGATGTCGATTGTTGTGGCTGACACTGTCATGCTGTCCTGCATGCTGCTTTGCCTATTGGTGGCCAAGTTCTGGAACAACTCGCTTGGTCAGATTTTAGGTTGACAGCAGCCATCTGAGTAGATTTATGAGTGAAAGATTGAAAGCACATAGTTAGGGAAGGCCTAATGTGATTAGCACGGAAAATTTAAATCTCCTCTTCAGGTCCAATACTCTGTAAGTTGATGATCTTTACCAGCAACACTGCAACGCTCTTCACCAACTGGTGTTGGGTGGTCAACTGGGGATGGCGCTACATTGCCGTCTTCTACCCGTTGAGGAGGATGAGGATCGACAGAGGACCTGAGCACGGGCTTCTGCTGCTGCTTTGCATCCTGTTTGTCGGCTCGATCTGCGAGTCCTGGACTATCTTCTACACCACAGAGTATAACGTTGGCGGAGTGGTCTTCTGCGAACTAGACACCAGTTTAGGGAAGTAGGTTATCCTTTTGTTGCATGACCCAACACAGAATAGGCACCATTTAACTGAGAATCAACTTACCAGGCTGGGTGCAGTGTCAAAGCTCTGTTTGTTAAGGTACGGCCTGTTCAAGTGGGTGATCCTTGGCGAATCGTTGATCAGCTTTGTGGTCCCATTCATACTGATCACAATAGCTGACGTACGAGTGTTGTGCAGAGCCTATTCGGTGGGTTTGTTCGTTCCTCTGACCTTGGAAGAGATCGGGCGCAAAGACACCACGTCCCATGATAGCCCGTCGCATAAACGAAGTCACCCCGACACGGCAAAAATATACTCGAAGAAATATAAACAGGTATTTATTTTGTTAGCAACGCTTACTGAAACCAAACCACTCTTGCATAAATCTAGCTCAACTTTGAAGACCAGATGACAATCTGCTAGGCCGAAGTTGTGCGGGAAAAGAATAATGCTCTATTTCTCAGATTTGTCTTTCTAGTCAAAAGCTTCCTTCAAAATCTAGGCACTTCTTCAAATTAGGAAAGCGACCAGCTGTGCGCTGTAATTGCGATCTGATTAGAGAAACGTGACCGAACCTCTTCATTAGGTAGTGATGGCCAAAGCACGTGCGCGCGGCGCGGAATAGAAAATACAAAAACACAGCCAAAAAGTGGTCCAAAATGGTTTTTGCAACTTCAAGCGCAAATGCTTTTTTGTGTTCCGTTATTGATAGGAGGATGTGATGTATTTATATGAAACAGAGTGTGAGCTATCGGATAAGATGCATACTGAATCATAATTCGGCCGTTAAAGAGCATTTTTCTCTCGAAAACTGAATTCGTCGTTTTTCAATGTCTATTTTCTGCTAAAAGGAGACTTGATTCAAGTTTTGTTCAACCGGTTTTAAAATCACCGCAACTCGTTACCTATATAGCGCCGCTTTTTTTCCTTCCGCACTTTGGCATGGTCCCCACAAATTTGATTCTTCCTTAACTACTGAAAATCGGCTTTTTCGTGGATTTTTTTCATGTTTCTCGTTCTTGTGAAAAAACGACGAATTCGGCGAAAGATGTTCAATCGGTTCCGTATACAGTAGACTTCAGGCTTTCGACTGATATAAGAATTGGCTCTCTGCTGTTTGTCGTTAACCCCACAAACGGTGTTGAAATTTCTGCAACCCTTAATTTTTGCCATTTCTGGCATTTATTGTACCCAACAATTCCAACCATACTTTTTCGCATTAATTTAGCTGTGCGACGAATATTCACATCTTTATAGTAGATTTTAAACAATCAATTTGGTTGCACCTTCGTAACTCGCGCCATTGAAAATCAGCCACCGCTGGGACGGCGACCAAGTTATAAACACTAATTTACGCGATTTAACCCACGCGGCTGTTTTGAACCCGCATTTCTCCAATTCTTCATGAAATTAAGTGCGGTTTTTTGCGTAAATAATCGCATCAGGTCATGCTTTGTCGTTTTAGCATAAATTTTTCCGTGTAGCGCCAGTTGTTCAAATCTGTCGCCCATAAATAAAAATGGTACCAAGTGCGCCATACAAAAGTTCTTCGCAGACGAATGATTTTAGATCGCATTTTTCTAATTTTTCATGGAATCAAGTGCGGTTTTTTGCGTAAATTATCGCATCCGGTCATGTTATCGGCGGTTTTAGCACAATTGTTTTGCTGTAGCGTGAATTTTTGAAAACCATTGGCCATACCTACATTAGGGAGCCGAAAATAGAAACAGTCCTGCGTCATAGCATAGGAAGTATTTGAAACCTTCCTTAATTGAAAACCCCCAGTTTCACAGGCTTTCAAACCTTTACCTTACCTTAGGCTAGTTTAAGACCTTTAAGTTTAAGGTTTAAGAATGTCGCGTCTTGGCCATTGGTAGTTTACACTATCGTGTGTGTCACGGCGACCCCGGCATCCGTCAGAGTGGTTGTTTGTGAGTTCGAAACCAGTCGAAGCAACTGGAAGTAGTCGACGTAAAGCCCAACCCAGACTGCCGAAAGCCGGTAGGTAAATGGGAACCGAACCGGCGCTGCCTAAGCACATAGCTAATGGCAGCAAAGGGGGAGGGTTGTTGGTAGGCAAGGCTACCTACCCCATCGAAGGGCTCTGAAAAGAGCGAGGGGTGTCCTGAGCTGTCCCAAAGGAACTTAAAAACGAATAAACAAGGCACTCAGCTTTCAGAAACAGCTGCGCCGTAAGCACCGTTCGATCCTCCGCTGCGTTCTAGCAGGAAGCATAGACCTCCTGCTCAACCTGCCCGACTACTCGCTGCAGGTGCTGGACAACTTCGTACCCCTGCGCAGTCTGATCAACGACCATCGCCTCTATTACGGAACCGAAGCAGCTGCCTACGTTCTCTACTTCTTCCAGTTCCCTATGATTGTCTGCTACGTCCGCTGGCTACTGAGGGACCACAGTCATGGCAGCAGGTAGTCTTCCCTTTCTACCAATTACACAGCCACAACCACACATGTACAATTGTACTTACTAGACGTTGCGAGCGTCTCCTAGCAGGAACAGTCAGGCACTTAACCCCGTTTATGTTGCCGACCGACACCATGTATGGTACCGTCACCCATACATGTAACAGCTCCGGTCCGACCTGGGGGAGGGGGTCCAAACTGTCAAAAAGCTCCAAAACGCCTGCAAGTGCGTTTTTAGCTCGTTTTTTTCAGTAAGGACGCTAAAAATTGCTATTCTAAGCTGCCAAATAGCGTTTTAGAGCTAAAAGCAAGCAAAAAATGACAAAAACGGCTTCCAAAACACCGATTTCTCTTAAACATCAGCAGCGAGCCAGTTTGTTAGTATTGGACAGGGCTGTTGGGTCGGTTTTTTCCTCGGTTTTTTTCGCTTTTTTCCAGAAAAAAAACCGGTTTTTTTCCCAGGGGCTCGGAAAAAACTAAAATACAGAGAAAACTCAAGTAGTGTTTCCGAGTAAATTTATTTTGAAATTAAATAACTATTAAATTGCTTGCTCACCCTTCAAATGAAAATAACTTGCTATTAATTTGCTTGGTACCCAAATTCTGAAATTTAATTTGATACAATTTTGTTATTTGATATGAATTAAATATAAATTTGCTAAAATCAATACTTAATTCCTGAGGAAACAGCTCAAAACCTGGGTCGGGGTCGGTCCAAAATGAGTTGACCTTTCTTTGGATGGCGACAAATGGTCTACAAATTAGCATTTAATGAGTTGATATCGTTGCTATAGGCATGAACAAGTCATCTTTGGACTGAACTTGTTGTTTTGTACACAGACTTTGGTTAGTGAAGCTGCCAAACCAAGCAAATTTATATCAAATTCATATCAAATTTGTATCAAATTTCTAGGCCAATTTTACGAAATTTAATATAATTTTAATTTGTTGGACAGTCATCGCGAGAAATTTAATTTGTTATTAAATTGCTATTTACTTGGTGATTTTGGCCAAAACAATTTAATTTTGTTATTTAATTTTAATTTGATCGGAAACACTAAACTCAAGCAGGTTTTTAGAGGAAATAGGCAGAATAACTGGTTAAATTCGCTTCAAATGCTTTGAATTTACGTTGATAGAAGCTTTACAAGCATTTCCATAGCATAACTTAGCTGTTTTTGGCAAAAAATACCGGTACCATTTTCAGGCTACTTTTATTATTGTGTTTTTGTTGTTTTAAAATCAAATTACTACTCTTAAAATTAGTGCATTTCGTAATAAAACTCAGTGCTTTTTTCTGTCATCTCGGAAAATAACTTTTGAAAAAATACCGAAAAAAACAGGAAAAAACCGGCTTGAGTTTTTTTCCGGAAAACAAACAGCCCTGGTACTGGAGCCACTACTAGTAGGGTCGTGGGGTCCCTTACACTATCTCGGAAGGGTGGAGATTGAGGTGGGGGTTGGCCTTTCCAGCTAGGGGGTGGGTAACCCCCCAAACATGCCCCTAATACAGTCAGGCACCTAACGCCGTTTATGGTACCAGTACCTAGGGTGGTACCATGTTTGGTACCCCTACCCATGGCCATAGGTGCCGGTACCATATAATGTACCGGTACTGGTGCAACGAATGGTGGTTAAAAAAAGATTACCGTCTCTTTAGATCGTCGTTCCCTCGGTCCACGTCCTGGCATAGTCAGTCGGCGATGCGTTCTCCAGAAAGCCTTCACCAGGCTTCACCAAAAACGGCCATCAATAGCAGTTTCGATTGCTCCTCTGCCGGTAGACGCAAGACGCGTCCGAAAAGGTCGACCGGCATCGCTGCCGATCCGCCCACCAGTCCGGGTCGGTTGTTGGTGTCGAGTCACGCTCACAAGACCAGCTCCACTTCGGGTTCTACTACCTTGGGAACTCTCTCCACGGGCGCCGCCTCTAGCGTCAGTCTCTGTACTATGAGACACAGCACCATGGACAGTTCTCTAGGCCCTGTCTACAGCAGGGAACGAAATGTATCCATTGCCACTAGTAATTTATAGGCTAAAAAAGTAATATAAACTATTAATCCTTGAGAGATGCCATTCTTCTTGTTCAGTACTTTTTTGAGTGGACATATCTTTATTGTCTTAGAAGCCGTCGATATTTTAATTAAATTAAAAGTGAATTTCTGCCTTAAGTAAATTATAAGTATAATTTTAAGTATATTTTTTTAGAAATTTACTAATACAAGTAAATTGTTTGCTAAGTAAATTATTATTAAATTATATTTCAAATAAATTTACTTAGCAACAGGAGGTTGGTGTCGAAAACGTCAACGTTTTTTTGGTCCCTAGGAAGCTTCTGTCCGCAACTATATTACAAGGAAACCTCAACCCAGTTCATGTTTCCAACCAGTCAGTCAAAACGTCGTAGTTTTTAGGGGGGTTGTGTTGAAAAAGTCCAAAAACGTCAGGAGCGGGGGGGGGGGCGAAAACGTTGTAGTTTATGGACAGTTACCCTTCCAATAATAAACGTATGGTATAGATTTGGTAAATAGCTATCTATATATTTAGTGGCTTTTTTAACTTTTACTGTCATTTCCTGATTGTATGTCTTTGTAAAACGTTTTGACACTGAAATTGTTGTATTTGTCTAGGCTTCTTCTTTCAATCCTCATTTGTTTCATATCGCTATCTAATACACTATACTGCTTAGACACCACATAAATAGTGCACCAGCTACTTAACGCAGTGGCTCTGTTTATAATGTAAACAGATAAAAAGATTAAAAACGTTATCACTGGTGTAGAATGCGGACACGCACGTGAAATGTTTTTGCAATTTTCGGTCAGCATGTCTATCCGCCGGGCTGATTCCCAACTTGGCTCTCTTTTGTTGCTTTCCAAACGATGGCTTCTCTACATACTACGCAATATTACGGTAGAACCGGTGGTTTTCTTGAGCATGGCCGGCTCTGCAATTTACGCCACGCCAGCCACGCACGCCTTGTACTATCGCTTTTGTGAGCAGGGTCACCACACTGCAACCTACCATCAATGTCGCGATGAGAAAACGTGGACTGTTGAGATGGAGAACATGGTTCAGGGAATCTCAGCCGATTGGGATATCTACACGTCCATTGCATCTATCCTTCCGTCGATTTTTATTGGTTTGTTTTTAGGTGAGTCGCCTGTTATAAACCCACTGACCGACTGACCCACTGACCGACTGACTGACTGACCAACTGACTGACTGACTGACTGACTGACTGACTGACTGACTGACTGACTGACTGACTGACAGACTGACTGACTGACTGACTGGCTGTCTGACTGACTGACTGACTGACTGACTGACTGACTGACTGACTGACTGACTGACTGACTGACTGACTGACTGACTGACTGACTGACTGACTGACTGACTGACTGACTGACTGACTGACTGACTGACTGACTGACTGACTGACTGACTGACTGACTGACTGACTGACTGACTGACTGACTGACTGACTGACTGACTGACTGACTGACTGACTGACTGACTGACTGACTGACTGACTGACTGACTGACTGACTGACTGACTGACTGACTGACTGACTGACTGACTGACTGACTGACTGACTGACTGACTGACTGACTGACTGACTGACTGACTGACTGACTGACTGACTGACTGACTGACTGACTGACTGACTAAATTACCCTATTCACCCAAGTGGACCAATTGCCAATTGCAGGTGCATGGGGTGATAAACATGGTCGAGCAGTGAATATCGCTTTGGGACTGGGAGGGACAGTGGTGGCAACATTCTTCACCAATCTTGTGCTCAGTGAAACTCTGCTTGTGTCCCTGTGGTGGTTGATCATCGGTCAGCTAATCTTTGGATTCACTGGCACATTCACGCTGGTACCAATCAACATGTTCGCCTATCTCTCTGACATAACTTCAGACCAGAAACTACTGGCCTTCAGAATCACAATGGTCTATGCGTCTGTCAGCGCAGCCATGATTATAGGCGGTTTTTCGGCGGTAGCCTTGATTGACTTGTATAGTGAGCAGACGGTTGCTTGCATCGGCTTTGTACTAATCGCATTGTCCTTCTTTCTCTGTATAGTCATGATTCCCCAAATTCCACCTCCACTGCTCAAACCACTGGACCATCTGAGTACAGACGGCAGAAAAATAAGCATCTCACTGAGCAGAGAAGCGTCAGGAAATAGTATTCGACGCTCCAGAAGTGTTCTCTTATCTTCTGCAGTCGACAGCAGGCCAAATATCTTTAAACAGGTGGTTCTGGATGTCAGATCGTCACTGCGAACATTTTACTTGCCAAGAGCTGGGCACAGAAGATGCTTTCTGCTCTGGATGACCTTCTTCTACTTTGTTATTATGGCTGTGTTCGGAGAAACTAAAGGTTAGAAGCAGTCTTAACAGAAAGCAAAGATTCCAACCCTTTCTTTAGGCACTACTATGCAGTACTATACACACAGAGAGAAAGGAGCCAGAGCGATTGGTTGGCAAGCCTATGACTACAGCTTGTGGCTGGCTGTCACTGGAGTGTTGAGTGAGTAGCATTGCTTGTAAGCATTGACACGTGTGCAATTCTGTCTTTAGACCTGATAGGCAGTGTGGTGGCCATCTCTGTTCTGCAGAAATGGTTGAAAGTGCGGGACACGGTCGTTATATTGATTGGCTTTGGAAGCCGCGCTGCAAAGGCTATTGCTGTAGGGTTAGCCTCAGAGGGTTGGCACATGTATCTCTCCTCTGTGCTGGGCATGATAGCCGACATTACTAGACCTGGCATTTATGGATTCACTACTCATCTAGTTGCTCCTGATGAGGTACTATGCAAAAATATTTTCATCTGGTCAACTGACCAATCGACTGACTCACCAAACCAATTGACTTGCCTACTAACTATGAGCAAGAACTGACACAACACAGTGGCAGACACAGAGCAAATTATAGACAAGCAGAGACAGAGACACAGACATAGACACAGTCAGAGAGACAGAGAGATGGAGATGGAGATGGAGATGGAGATGGAGATGGAGATGGAGATGGAGATGGAGACAGAGACAGAGACAGAGACAGAGACAGAGACAGAGACAGAGACAGAGACAGAGACAGAGACAGAGACAGAGACAGAGACAGAGATGGAGATGGAGATGGAGATGGAAATGGAGATGGAGACAGAGACAGAGACAGAGACAGAGACAGAGACAGAGACGGAGACGGAGACGGAGACGGAGACGGAGACGGAGACGGAGACAGAGAAAGAGATGGAGATGGAGATAGAGATAGAGATGGAGATGGAGACAGAGACGGAGATGGAGACAGATATGGAGACGGAGATGGAGACAGAGACAGAGACAGAGACGGAGATGGAGATGGAGATGGAGATGGAGATGGAGATGGAGATGGAGATGGAGATGGAGATGGAGATGGAGATGGAGATGGAGATGGAGATGGAGATGGAGACAGAGACGGAGACGAAAATGGAGACAGAGACAGGAACAGAGACAGAGACAGAGACAGAGACAGAGACAGAGACAGAGACAGAGACAGAGACAGAGAAAGAGAAAGAGAAAGAGACAGAGAAAGAGACAGAGATAGAGACAGAGACAGAGACAGAGACAGAAACAGAGATGGAGACGGAGATGGAGACAGAGACAGAGACAGAGACAGAGACGGAGACAGAGACAGAGATGGAGACGGAGATGGAGACAGAGACAGAGACAGAGAAAGAGACAGAGACAGAGACAGAGACAGAGACAGAGATGGAGACAGAGATGGAGACAGAGACAGAGACAGAGGCGGAGACAGAGAGAGAGACAGAGACAGAGATGGAGACGGAGACAGAGATGGAGACGGAAATGGAGACAGAGACAGAGACAGAGACGGAGATGGAGACGGAGACGGAGACGGAGACGGAGACGGAGACGGAGACGGAGACGGAGACGGAGACAGAGATGGAGATGGAGATGGAGATGGAGACAGAGACGGAGACAGAGACAGAGACAGAGACAGAGACAGAGACAGAGACAGAGACAGAGACGGTTTTGGAGATGGAGACAGAGATGGATGCGGAGACAGGCACAGGCACAGGCACAGGCACAGGCACAGACACAGGCACAGAGACCATGAAACAGACAGAGACAGAGACAGACTTAGATACAATTGCTTTCAGACTGGCAAGGCATTTACCATGTTTGGTTTGGCCGAAAACGTAGCATTTGTGATTGGCTCTGTGATTTTTGACACCATATACAAGCACACATTGTCGTTGTTTGCTGGAACTTTGTTTCTCGTCATTGGTGGTCTGTTGGTGGGTTGCATCGGCGTGATGATATGGATTCATTTTGTGGCGCAGTCGGAGTGCATCGGAGTAACGAAGAAAACTGTCGACTCATTTGTACTGCAGGGCAGTCCGCAAACGGGGAGAAGCACTCTGATTAATTTGAAAAGTGGCACTGATTTGTTTGCTGACGATTGAGTTTTCTTACTGTATGTAAAATTTGCGTAAATCTATCTGTTGTGGTATTAGATGCTTCAGTTTTAACCACACGCATTGACTGATTCCGCATTGCTTTCTTATCAACTGGCCTTATCAGTGTAAGTGGAAAGCTGAGTTTAAATGCAGTACAGACTATAATAATATGAGTACTCCTCGAGTTATTGAGCGAATTGTGTGGGAGGAAGATGAGGAAGAGTTGATTACTAAAGAAAGGAAGCCTTTGTTACCAGTTTCCACCAGCACCCGACATGCCAAACATGCTCTCAGGTAATAAATATGCTGAAGATTTTAAAGCGGACTTTGATTTACAGCCCTGAACAAGCCATTTTTCATCTGATTAAGGGGTTGACCGGCACCGGCTTACTGTCTCTTCCACTGGCTTTCTCTAATTCTGGATTATGGGCATGTCATAATATTTCTCATAGTAATATCAACACTTGCCTTCTAAAATGCCTTGTAATTTCAGACTGGATTCGTTCTGATTTTTATCATTTGCGGTGCAAATTTGTACTGCATGCATCAGGTTATTCAGTCGGCGAGCTATTTCTCAGCCCGGTACATGGTGGCATTACAGTATCTGTCTGTTAGACGCATAGAAAATCCATATTTAGAAAGAGCTTAGATGCACTCGATTACGCTAATGTAATGAGGGCGGCTTTGGAGCATGGTCCACTGGCTTTAAGAAGATTTTCATACCTCGGAAAGTAAGCTATACCTACTGTATTGGTAAATAGAAAAACGAATAAAATGAATAGAATAGAATCACTTTACCAGGTTGCTGGTTAACGGCGAAATCTTTCTGACCAGTTTTGGCAACTGCTGCATTTATTTCGTCTTTATGGCAGACAACCTGCAGCAGTTTTTTGAGCAAATCCTCGGATTCTATTGGCCGATCTCTACCTGGATGGCAGTTATTCTGCCGTTCGTGAGTTTGACCCTTGCTTTACGTTAAAAAAAGAAATACTGTAGGTACAGGGTTATGTAAAAAACCTGCAGTTTTTTCGCTGTAGCAACCGAATATCTCAACCGATGTGAATGCATCCTTAGTTAAATGAAAGACAAATAAATCCTTAAAAGACTGTTGAACTTTTATTAATGTACTCTGCCTAGTTCCTGAGATATTGGCTCTAAAAATTAAAACAGTGATTTTGACTGTGAACAAGAGGCATTTTTTATTATTCCGTTGCACTACGCAATAAAACAGATTCCTGCTAACTGCTAAGGGCTATTGAAGGCTTTACTGGTGACGCACAAACCCACTTTACTTTAAACAGTAAACTCTCGTTTAGCCCTCAGCAGTAAGAATCTAATTATATTTGAAACGCAATGGAATCGCTCTTCTTTTTGCCAAAAATTGTTTCGAATTTGAGGGAAAATATCTCAAGAACTAAGCAGAGCAGACCAATAAAAATTTCCCCAATCTT
Organism: Sabatieria punctata; assembly: GCA_030248155.1. NCBI lineage: Eukaryota > Metazoa > Nematoda > Chromadorea > Araeolaimida > Comesomatidae > Sabatieria > Sabatieria punctata. The sequence continues at coordinate 23,429 of JASANB010007469.1, read as the reverse complement.
CCAAGAATTTATGAATCTTTCACTTAAAGAAGGATTCATTCAAATCGGTTGAGAGTTGCGTGCGGTTTCTACAGTAAAAAATCTGCGGGGTTGTTTTTGACGGACCTGTCTAAGTCTAGAAAACTATTGTTTAGGTCATTCTGCTATGCAGCGTCCGTCAATTGAAACACTTGGCGCCATTTTCTCTGATGGCAAATATCGTTTATTTGATAGCTTTCATAATTACTCTACAATATCTCTTCCAAGACCTGAGCCCGGCCAGCAGACTTCCCGGATTTGCGTCCTGGACCACTCTTCCGCTCTATTTCGGCACGGTTATGTTTTCTGTCGAAGGAGTAACCTATGTCAGTTGGTCTGTCTTAGAAGTCAGCAGTAGTACTTATTAACAGTTGTAGATTCTGCCGATTGAAAACAGAATGCAAGAGCCGACTTTTTTTACGCAGTGGAACGGAGTGCTAAACACCGGTTTCTTCCTTAGTATGGCCGTTTATTCGTCGACCGGCTTCTTTGGGTATCTAAAATTCGGCTCGACAGTTAAGGACAGCATCACTTTGAACCTACCGCAAGAGTATTGGTGAGCTAGTGAGAGCTCTAAATTTTTTGAAAACTTGATGATTTTAGGTACTATCAGCTGGTGAAATTGATGTTTACTTTAGCTGTTTTCGTCACCTATTCAGTGCAGTTTTACATTCCTCTGGAGAGGATAGAGAAATGGATTAGTAGAAAAGTATTTCGTGGCCTGCCCTCCAGACAACTGGTCTTAATTTACATAGTCAGACTAATTTTAATTCTAATCACTTGTACGTCCAATTTTGTCCTAACGGCAAAAGTGAACAATCCCTCAGTGGTCAGCCAAATCGATAATTGGTCTGGCGATACCCTGATGCATGTCTTGGGGTAATTTTTAAGTTTGGAATTAGACGCTTTCCTACATGCTTGTGCTTCGGCCAGACCGATTATCGATTGGGGCGGCTATTGAGGGACCTTGTTCACTTTTACCGTTCTATTTATTATTACAATTAATTAATTAATACGATTATTCATTTCAGTCGGCCTGGCCGAGTTGATACCTCACCTGGGACTTTTTATTTCACTCATTGGTTCATTCTGCACCGCCACTCTGGCCCTGGTTTTCCCGCCGATTATCGATTTATTGACTGCTTATTGTAAATTTGGAGCTTCTGTTCCGCTGTCCTATTTTGTCAAAAACGTTCCACTCTGTCTGTTTGGTTTGCTGGGATTCGCGGCCGGCAGTTACTCGGCGATTTTTGAGATAATCAAAACGTTCGGCAAGTAAAAAGTTAAACGACACCGTTTTTTTTATTTTTCTAGCTCAGAACCCCATTTTTAGCTAGGTACACTGGAAAGTAGAGCGACTTTACTTGAAGAATTCTCAAACAATCAATTTCCAAAATACTGTACCACGTACTCACGGCAGTGTGTGAAATTGACCCAAAAACTGTTAAAATTTCCCACCATTTCCTCCCTTTTCAATCGAATTAAAAACATCCCCCCGTTTTAAGTCTGAATTTTAAAATATCATTAACATTTCCGCCGGGTTTCACGCTCAAATTATTTCTGGATCGAATCGGCTGATTTGTGAATATGATACGTGGACATACTTTGCATTTTATTGTTTCAAATTTCCCCTTGTTAAATCACCCCCCCCCCCCCCCCCCCCCCCCCCCCCCCCCCCCCCCCCCTGTAGGCTGGGACGTGGCTGAAAACGGGGCCATTCTACCGCAAACTGAAATTTCAATTTCCATTCTAAAATTTCGGGTTCCCGCGTTTGGTATCTTCTTAACCTTTTGAAACTTCATTCTGTTCACCCCCCGGTTCTTATATCTTTCTCTCCTCCCCCCTCAATTTTTACCCCCCCTTTTCCCCCTTCCCCTTCTTTCCCTCCCCCCTTCCCCCTTTGCCCCCCCCCGTCACCGACCCCCCCGCACCCCCTTCTTTTTTTACACCACCTCCTATTCCTCCTCCCCCCCAATCATCTTCTCTTCGCCGGGCTTGCCCCCCTTGTCCCCTTCCCCCCCCAATTCTCTTTTCTCAATTTTCGACAATATACTACGTTTGCATCTACACGCAAAACTGTGGATCAAAGGTTTAGCTAGAAATCTGATAAATCTGACAGCAATGGCAGAAGCGTTTTTTAATTTCGACTCAAAGAGTTTTTACACAAGCTAAAGTTTCAGTGACTTTAACAGTTTGCATATGGTTTTATACTCCCGTTCCCCCCAGGGTAATAATTTGGGGTCGTTTTAACGGGGGCCGGCTCGCCCACCCCACCTCCGGCGTCCCCCTGTCCCCTCTAGATTCTAAACTTCTGAGGCATCATTTCTAACTGACGACAAAAGTTTTGTACACTTTTTGTACAGTTTGATAAGAAAATCCTTGATAATCAGGTACAGGTACAGGTATACCTGATCCACAGTACCGCAAAGAGTTGGTCATCGGCACAAAGCCCAACCCAGGCCACCGAAAGCCACTGTGTGCCTTGCATTTGACCTCTTGGTAAGTTGTGGCGCATTTGGCATTTGATTTTGCCGCCGCCTTTGCAGTTACTGTGTAGCGCGGGCGAAACGGTCACGCCTTAAAAAATGGCCGGGGACTAAACGGTTGGGACGGTCGGGACGAAACGGAATCCTACAACCTTAAAGTTCATCTCTCTCGCAGTCAGTCTGATTGGGGTTTAGCAAAGCGCCCATCTACATTTTATCAGAAGTTCATTGATTGGCAGTAATCAAAACTTCTCCAACAGAAATATGTGGCTGTGCATAGGACCAATAAACAGGTTTCACCTATGCTGCGGTACATTATGTAGTAGATTGGCAGAGAGGTCGTCCACTTGTTTAAACTCAAACCAAGTATTTACTGGAAGAATGGAACCATTTGAGAGTTTCTCTGAGAGCAAGAAAGAAAACAAAGATGCTATTACAGAACGACAGCCATTGTTAATAAAACGGGTCAACCCTCAAGCTATTACGTAAGTGTAATAATTATTTGAACGAATAGAGAAAGGCCTCTACTCTTTTCTATACTGTTCTCTTTTTGCAGGCCAAATCAAGCCCTAGCCCATCTGATCAAATGTATGTTAGGTACCGGAATGTTAGGGCTGCCCTACGCCTTCAAACATGCTGGTTTGTGGGTAAAGTTTCAGAGTTATACTTTTTGCGTAAAACAACAAGTCTGTTTCAGACTGCACTTATTCTTCTGTTTCTAATTTGCGCCATAAACATGTACTGCGCTCGGAAGGTTATTTTAGCTGCTCACTACTATAGCTCGAGGTACGTATATACAGTATAAACAGTAAATTATTTGAATAACATATCGCATAGTCTCCATTCTGATGATTACCTACTGTATCACCGGCACGGTTGGTGTAGTGGTTTAGGCCGCAAAGCCACTGTGCGCGACGTCGTGCGCTCATCCTCTCGGAGCGGCAAGTTTCTTGTCGCAAAGAGTTGCTCATCGTCGTCGGCACAACGCTCCACCCAGGCCACCGAAAGCTGGTGACAGCCAGTACGTAGGTAAATGGGAACCGACTGGATCTGCCTAAGTACAGGGTGTCCCAAAAAATGACAACATTTCCTTTTGCTGCCATTTTCGCAAATTCTGACCAAATTGTCTGAAATTTGAAACATGAGTGCCAAAAAAGTGGGAATGTGTTAAAGTTTGGTGCATCTGGAGTGACCCGGTCCTGAGAAATTCAACAATATATAAAATTGCGAAATTTCAATTAACTCCTTGTAACACACATGTTGCCATATGGCAACATGATAGATCCGGGAAATGATATGTCCCGAGGTGAAAAATGAGATCACGTACTTTCCAAAATGAGATGTCAGCGAAAATACGGAGATATCCGTCCATCTATCATTTTTGACCTTAGGACAACTCATTTTTTTTAGGGATATGTCATTAATCGGCGTGATATGTCATTGCTTGGTTATGACTTGTCATCGTTCAGTACCTGCCCCGGCACGCCCGGGCGTGTTCGGTGATGTCCTCATGACGTCATTAGGTTATTTTTTGCTGCGCAATAGAATAGGCGTGTGTTGCACGTTTCCTGTGCAGTTTTTTGTGCTAGAAACAGCTAGAAAAACTGCTAGACTAAGGAGAAGCGTCAAATAGAGAAGCAGAAAGAGGTATTTTTATTTTCTCCCTCCAAAATCTCTTTCTTTTTGTGGGAAAAACAATCGAATGCTGGGTTATTCTAAATGTAGTTTTGAATCCCGGTTTAAAGTGTCAGCCCTGAATTTTGTTCCTAAGAGGTATCTGTTACTTTTGGGAGGGCGCAGCGTTTTAGAATTGCTGGAATCGCCTCGTTCTAGGTAGGTAACTATTAATCAATTATTATTCGTCGTCCCTAAATAAATTAATTATCCATCAACGTTCTGTTCGTTAGGGCTTAACTGACTTTTAGGGGTCCCTCCACTATAGGTAGAGTATATTAATTAATCACTATTATCTTTATTATTACTATATTATTGTTTATTAATTAATTAGGGGTCTTGTGTTGTGCCCCCTTTAATTGATGATTCCCTATAATATGATGATAAAGCCCTAACGGCAAAAGTTAACAATCTGGGTCCCGCAGTGGCCGGCCAAATCGAGAATTGCTCTGGTCGTCGCATACACCCTATACTGATGGGTCTCTAGGGGTATTTTTATGTTTGGAAAACAGGCCCTCCGGAGTGTGCCCTATCGATATGTGTTGTTTAGTGAGTACAGAAGAATTTATGAGCTAAGATGAAAACCTGGAAGTACTCAATTTAATCAGTCGGTAACGTGTTATTTATTAGTTATATTGAAAAAACCTGTGATCATTAGACTCCTGATGAATAGAGCTTTCAAACGATATATTATATGCAAGGGTTCGGTGCCGTTGAAAATTTTGGAATTTTGCCAAAAATAATCGATAATCAAGAAAAATCGATAGGGGTAGTCCAAAAATATCGAATATAATTAAGTCAACTGAATACGGTAGCAAATTGAAATTTTTGTAAGGTACCCTAAAAGACATACAGTATTTGCCTCCATTAGCTTTACTTAACTAATGTTAAATTCTGCAGAGTACTTTATGCCATGTCACTTTGGGGCGAGGAAGAGGGAGTGGTAATGGCAACGCCGGATCGCGAGCGGAATCAGGATGACGATGGGGTGACTACATACATCACAAGGAGCCGCCGCAAGAGTAGAGTGGGGAGTGCATTCCGGCCGACAAACCTAAATCGCTGCCTGTGTTTTTTGTTTTTAGTAAAATGTTGTTTAGTAATAGAAGATTTTGGTAACTACTGTTTTTTTTCTAAATTTGGATCTCTGTTACGGCGGCTTGTTGAATATTCTGCATGAGCAGCAATTAAAACCGTGGTGATAGCTACTGGTACTGGACTGGGTCAGCTCCAAAATTTAGGTTGCCGGTCAGAAATTCTGCTAAAACAAACCCAAAGTGTCAAAAGCAGTGTTTACTTCGTGATAGACACCCCGAAAGTCATTAGGGAAGCCGAAAACTGCATCACAATTAAAGCTAGGACAGCTAATCGTCCGCCGAATGAAGTCCAGAGCTTGGGTTGCCAGTCAGAAACTCTGCTAAACCAAACCTAAAGCGTGAAAGCAGTGTTTACTTCGTGATAAACACCCCAAAGGTCATTAGGACAGCCGAAAACTGCTTCAAAAATAAGCTAGGACAGCTAATACAGTCAAAAACTGCGTCAGAAATAAGCTGGACAACTAACATAGCCAAATGACAAACTAATTTTATCGGGACATGTCATGATTTTCTTCCGAAATGTTATCATTTTCTTCGGACATGTCCAAAAAAAAACGGAAATGTCCGTCTATATTTTATGACATATCGTAAAATTTTCACTTTACGATAGGTAAAGTTTCACTTTACGATATGTCACGAAAGTGAAGTGACATGTCACTTTTGGCGGTGTGTTACAAGGAGTTATATGTACAAACAGCATCAAAAATGGAAACTTTTCTTTTTGCTGTATCTTCTTTAATTTACGTTGGAATTGGATGAAACTTTGAATGAATATATGCGAAGAAATTTTGTAGGTCAAAAGTTCTGGCATTAATCAGTCCATGTCGCTAGTACTTGGAAAGTAAAGAAAATCAGAGTTTTTACTGCAGCAAAATGAAGAACGTGCAAACTCTGAGAACTAAGGAATAAGAACACCATCCAGATGACCTCCGTTTGAGTTAATACACTGCTGCAACCGTTTCCCATAAGCATCATTAACATTTCTTAGCATGTTTGGGGTGACAGACTGAATTACGCTTATACAGGAGCTTCATTACAGCTAAGGGGCGCGAAAATCAATGTTGTCGTTTTATTGTGATCGGGATTTTTTATGTCAAGAGCTGGGCTGGGTTCATGCGCCAACTTTTGATCTACACATCAACCCATTATTCTGCGCATATATTCAAAATTTCATCCAATTCCGACTTAAATTAAAGAAGATACAGCAAAAAGAAAAGTTTCCATTTTTGATGCTGTTTCTACATTTAATTGAAACGTCCGAGATGACGAACCACGGGGGTCGCGCGCGAAATGGACCACATAGATCTGATCGTACGGCCGTAAGGTCCCCCCGCAAATCTTATCGGATCAGATCTACTGTACCTCCATTATAATCTAAAAAATAATAAATGCAAAGTTTTGTTTAACTAAGAATATACTTTTTATATTGTCATGGATAACTTGCAAGCAGAAGATTTTAGACTAAAAACTCCTTACATGGGATACGCCGAGGTTATGAAAACAGCGATCGAATACAGCTCACCAAAGTTACGTCCTTATGCTTTACATGGGAGGTACTACTGTGCTGACAGACCAAATAGGTCAATTGATATTATAATTTTGCAGAGTTTTGGTCAATTTGACTATGTCGTTGGTGCAACTTGGACTGTGTTCCGTATATTTTGTATTTTTTGCCGATAATTTGCAGCAGGTACGGTACATTTGGACTTCTGCTTTACACGCACACACACAGTGTTGGCGGAAAATGCACTGTTGCTTTTTCTTATCTTTGGTATTGCTTATGTATTTCATTGAAACAAACATTTACAGTAAATTTAGCACTAAATTACAGTACCAACGATTTGAATTGAGGTAAAAAAACGCAAAGTTAGATTTATAATTTTACAGATATTCTACCAATCCTTTGACTTCTACTTGCCAACCAGAGCGTGGATTTGTATAAGTCTACCGTTTGTAAGTTAACTACAATGTCTTAGATTAGAGTCTTGTGGCTATTACAGATTCTTTTTCAAAGGTGTTGCTGTTGGTTTCAATCAAAACACTGAAAGTCTTAGCGCCGTTTTCAGCAGCCGGTGCCATTTTGTACATTCTCTCCATTCTCATCACCGTTCAGTACTTGGTGCGCAACGTACCTCCTGCCTCTCGCTTGCCCTTCTTTGCCTCCTTCTCTACTTTGCCACTGTTTTTCGGAAACTTGATGTTCGCTTACGAGTGTGTCATCTTGGTAAGTGCTGCTTTGATCCCGGTACTGTTGCTACGGGTATTTGAATTTGAATTGGGTATGGGTAGGTATTTTTTGTAAAATATCAATCATACGCGGGTTAGTTTGTGTTGCTATGTCGCGGGGTAGGGGGTGGGTTTTCTAGGATTTTGGAAGTTTATACCGGATGGTCATTTCGGTGTAGTAAATTTTAAAATACTGAGGGATAGTGTGGGGGTTGAGGGGATGGTAAGAAGATCGTTGTTGGCGTAAAATCAAGGTTTTTAGGCCTATTTTGCTAAGAAGGTTAAACTAAGCTATTTGAGCTCTTACCTAATCTAGGCATACTGTACTGTCATCATAATTTGCTATAGGGTCAAACCCTTCGCCCAGGTCTGGTTTTAGGTGTTGGATCGAAAACCAAATGCTTGATCCAACGGTTTACACAGCTTGGAACGGTGTGTTCAATACGGGTTCCACAATAGTGATCTGTTGTTACGCTCATTTTTGGATATCTGAGAGAGGGCAAAACGTCACGCATTACACTGTTCGCTGATTGTTAACTAAATATATTTTGGTCCTGCCTGCACACAGGACGTGTAAATTTCATCAATCGTAAAATGTGCTTTTACTACGTCCTGGCCTCGCTGTGCAATTTTATGTTGCATTCCACTGATTTGTTGGATCAAAATCTTAGATACCGGGCCTCTGCCCCTAAACATAGTCAAGTACGCCGCCAGGTACGGCATGGTGCTGCTTACATGTGAGGTTTGCTCTATTTTACGGTCATACTACAGTCTGGCACTTACGCTGTTTATGGTACTAACTACTAGTACCATATAAGGTGCCGGTATCATATATAGTACCTGTATGTACAGTGGCGGCCAAAAGTTTGGACGCACCCCCAAATTTTTCAGCTTTCTGTTAATAACACTTGTTCTGTTTGCAGTTTGCGGATGAAGTTGCGTGCTAAGTTTGTGCATTGTAGCCCTGCATTCTAATATGGTCGCCCCCTCACGTTCTGTGAATGAATCCATTTTAAAGACCAAAAATGGGTGGACAAGGACACACCTGATTATCTTGATTTTTTGCTTTCCAGATGTTTTTAGAACCTAGCGTTAATATGCTGCTATTGTCTCTTTTATTGCAATCACAGATTAATGGCTCGTCCAACCTTATTCAACCAGGCTCTCGTGCTTGAGCTCAGACAAGTGGTCTCTCTAATTCAGATAGCCTGACAAGTCGGGTGTTCCGAAATAGAGTTCGTTCTGCCTTAGTTGTCTATTCTGAAACAGGTTCAAAGTCAATCGGAGACGAACCGTCGACCGAAATCGCATAAAATGCAGAATGGGTCCTTGTGACGATATGCCTGTATATATGACTGCTCTTACAGAGCAAATCGAGGCTGCGTGTGGTCAAAGCATTCTGTATGAACCCAGCACTGAATTCTACTGCGAAAGGGTTGAGTTGTTGCATCGCAAGGAAAAACACCTATCAACTTTTGTGACCGCGAAACGGTTCCAGTGGACAAAGGCCCACCTACATTGGCCCATTCGATTGGTTCCAGTTTTCTTGGGAGTTGAAAAGTGAATCGATGCGGAAGCGATGGCTGGCTATATGTCAAGCCGTTTATATGCTAAGAATTCTGACCAGACTGTGCAGACATTGTAAAGTGGGAGGCGTTACTATGATGACTTCTTTCCCATTGAAAGGGCTAGGCCCATTTGTATCCATAGGATCATGATAAACCGTCTACACCAACATGTTGGTAGACGTAATCTGTCATATAAACAAACCTCGCGAATTGTTTAAGATAATGACCCGAACACACCGATCAGTCAAACAGTGGTTCGCTAACTACAAAGTCGCAGTTTTGACCGGCCTGCTCAGTCACCTGACCTGAATCCAAATGAAATTGTAGATAGTCCAGAGAACGTTATCAGTAAAGCACCTAATCTGTTGATGCGGAGACAGCCATCACAGAATTTTGGATTTGTATTCCCCAGTCTGTGTCCAAAACTGGTCAACTCTATGCCCAAGCGCTCTGCAGTTGTGGTCAATTTTCAACAAAGTCTAGTCGCCTAAATACATGTTTCATTCTTGCTTGTTCTTTATTGTTAGGTTGCTCCGTTTTTTAATCCGTTGCTGCGTCCAAACTTTTGTCCACCCATTTTGCTGGGTCTAAATGATTCATACTAACAACGTAGGGGCTGAACACCATATCGTTATAGTTATCAGGGCCACTACGCACAAACTTGGCACGAACTTCGTCCGCAAACTCAAACAAACGTGTTATTAATCAATTTCTAAAATTCTACTTAAAAATAAGTAAACCCTCCCTCTACTCGAAAACAGCAAAGTAGAGAAGGAGGCAAAGAAGGGCAAACGAGAGGCAGGAGGTACGTTGCGCACCAAGTACTGAACGGTGATGAGAATGGAAAGAATGTACAGAATTGCACCGGCTGCTGAAAACGGCGCTAAGACTTTCAGTGTTTTGATTGAAACCAACAGCAACACCTTTGAAAAACATTCTGTAGTAGCCACAAGACTCTAAATCTAAGACATTGTAGTTAACTTACAAGCGGTAGACTTATACAAATCCACGCTCTGGTTGGCAAGTAGAGGTCAAAGGATTGGTAGAATATCTGTAAAATTATAAATGTAACTTTGCGTTTTTTTACCTCAATTCAAATCGTTGGTACTGTTATTTAGTGCTAAATTTACTGTAAATGTTTGTTTCAATGAAATACATAACCAATACCAAAGATAAGAAAAAGCAACAGTGCATTTTCCGCCAACACTGTGTGTGTGCGTGTAAAGCAAAAGTCCAAATGTACCGAACCTGCTGCAAATTATCGGCAAAAAATACAAAATATACGGAACACAGTCCAAGTTGCACCAACGACATAGTCAAATTGACCAAAACTCTGCAAAATTATAATATCAAGTGACCTATTTGGTCTGTCAGCACAGTAGTACCTCCCATGTAAAGCATATGGGCGTAACTTTGGTGAGCTGTATTCGATCGCTGTTTTCATAACCTCGGCGTATCCCATGTAAGGAGTTTTTAGTCTAAAATCTTCTGCTTGCAAGTTATCCATGACAATATAAAAAGTATATTCTTAGTTAAACAAAACTTTGCATTTATTATTTTTTAGATTATAATGGAGGTACAGTAGCTGTTTGTCTCACGGTAATAATATGATATGAGATATGGTCATATTATATTTCATATTATTTCACGGCTTCAAAATAATATGCATATTACAGGAAATATGACGTACCAATATTATTTGCGAAAAGTCATATTCATATTCGCTAAATAATATGAATTTGTAAATCGAACAATAACTAGACAAGCTTTTTTTGGAGCGAGCAGCCTTCTTATTCGTCTAGACAGGCTAGTAGCGCCTGATGGACTTATTTTTGACTTCTGCATTATTGTTTCACACATCAGCCCATTCACAACCAATTACTGCATGCTGTCTCAGATTACGCGCTCTAGTCATATCGCCCAAAGGGTAGGGTAGGCCGTTTGTCCGCCTCTCTTTCCACCTGGGATCAGCTGGCCTGTTAAGTGTAATTAAACCTGCCTGGGTGTCAGACAGGCAGGGCAGGGGTCAGACAATGGACCATGTCTTAATTACGTACACTAGTGGAGCAATCTGGCGGCCTTATTTGACACATGGGCCGGCAAATTGTTTACGTGCTAGCTACGTATGTTCAAAGTTAGAGATATCTGAATAGATTAGTTCAATATTTTAGCCACAAGCTTTTATATCTTAGCCAGAAACTTTTATATTTTAGCCACAAACTTTTATAGTTTAGCTACAACCTTTTATATCTTAGCCAGAAACTTTTATATTTTAGCCACAACCTTTTATATTTTAGTCACAAACTTTTATATTTTAGCTACGAACTTTTATAGTTTAGCCACAACATTTTATATTATAGCCACAAACTTTTATAGTTTATACTACTAATATAGTATACTAATTTTTGGAAGCCCCAACATCTGGGGCAAATTGACCAAAAAGCCAGCTGAGACTTGAGAGCTGTTTAGCTAATAGTCCCTTGTTGACAAACGGCTGGAGGCAACTCTCTACTTCAAGCAGCTGAGGAGGATGAAAGAAGTCTAGAGGCATGGACGAAAGGCTAGAATTTCTAGCTACCTTGTATCCCTATTAATAAGCAAACGCAGGTCCAAACCAACAGGCAATTGCTAAATCCAGGTCCAAACCGGTCAATGTTCTACTGACTCATCCTACTGTCTTCTTGTTTATTTCCTATTCACTCTTAAACGTCGGAGCGCAGTGCCGGTATGCAAGCGACGCAACGGCCAAATATCAAATATAATATCATATCATATTATTTGCGAGCCGCACTCATATTTTAATAATATGACTGCGAAAAATATGATTATGATATGGATTTGTAGAATATGGGGGGTGGCCATATCTGGCCACCCCGTGAGACAAACAGGTAGATCTGATCCGATAAGATTTGCGGGGGGACCTTACGGCCGTACGATCAGATCTATGTGGTCCATTTCGCGCGCGACCCCCGTGGTTCGTCATCTCGGACGTTTCAATTAAATGTAGAAACAGCATCAAAAATGGAAACTTTTCTTTTTGCTGTATCTTCTTTAATTTAAGTCGGAATTGGATGAAATTTTGAATATATGCGCAGAATAATGGGTTGATGTGTAGATCAAAAGTTGGCGCATGAACCCAGCCCAGCTCTTGACATAAAAAATCCCGATCACAATAAAACGACAACATTGATTTTCGCGCCCCTTAGCTGTAATGAAGCTCCTGTAAGCGTAATTCAGTCTGTCACCCCAAACATGCTAAGAATTGTTTCTGATGCTTATGGGAAACGGTTGCAGCAGTGTATTAACTCAAACGGAGGTCATCTAGATGATGTTCTTATTCCTTAGTTCTCAGAGTTTGCACGTTCTTCATTTTGCTGCAGTAAAAACTCTGATTTTCTTTACTTTCCAAGTACTAGCGATATGGACTGATTAATGCCAGAACTTTTGACCTACAAAATTTCTTCGCATATATTCAAAGTTTCATCCAATTCCAACGTAAATTAAAGAAGATACAGCAAAAAGAAAAGTTTCCATTTTTGATGCTGTTTGTACATTTAATTGAAATTTCGCAATTTTATATATTGTTGAATTTCTCAGGACCGGGTCACTCCAGATGCACCAAACTTTAACACATTCCCACTTTTTTGGCACTCATGTTTCAAATTTCAGACAATTTGGTCAGAATTTGCGAAAATGGCAGCAAAAAGAAATGTTGTCATTTTTTGGGACACTCTGTACTTAGGCAGATTCAGTCGGTTCCCATTTACCAACTGGCTGTCACCAGCTTTCGGTGGCCTGGGTGGAGCGCTGTGCCGACGACGACGAGCAACTCTTTGCGACAAGAAACTTGCCGCTCCGAGAGGATGATCGCACGACGTCGCGCACAGTGGCTTTGCGGCCTAAACCACTACACCAACTGTGCCGGTGATACAGTAGGTAATCATCAGAATGGAGACTATGCGATATGTTATTCAAATAATTTACTGTTTATACTGTATATATATACGTACCTCGAGCTATAGTAGTGAGCAGCTAAAATAACCTTCCGAGCGCAGTACATGTTAATGGCGCAAATTAGAAACAGAAGAATAAGTGCGGTCTGAAACAGACTTGTTGTTTTACGCAAAAAGTATAACTCTGAAACTTTACCCACAAACCGGCATGTTTGAAGGCGTACGGCAGGCCTAATATTCCGGTACCTAACATACATTGTACATTTGATCAGATGGGCCAGGGCTTGATTTGGCCTGCAAAAAGAGAACAGTATAGATCAGAGTAGAGGCCTTTCACTATTCGTTCAAATAATTATTAGACTTACGTAATAGCTTGAGGGTTGACCCGTTTTATTAGCAATGGCTGTCGTTCTGTAATAGCATCTTTGTTTTCTTTCTTGCTCTCAGAGAAACTCTCGAATGGTTCCATTCTTCCAGTAAATACTTGGTTTGAGTTTAAACAAGTGGACGACCTCTCTGCCAATCTACTACATAATGTACCGCAGCATAGGTGAAACCTGTTTATTGGTCCTATGCACAGCCACATATTTCTGTTGGAAAAGTTTTGATTACTGCCAATCAATGAACTTCTGATAAAATGTAGATGGGCGCTTTGCTAAACCCCAATCAGACTGACTGCGAGAGATATGAACTTTGAAAATTGTAGAATTATTGTTTGTGGCCTGAATCGGCGGTTATCATGCGTGGATATACTTGGCATGTTATCATTTCAAATTTTAACAAATTCCACCCCTGAATGACTAGTTGTTATGCCCTTCAAAGTTACTAACTACCATTGTTTTCAAACACTTGCCGCTAGTGCTACTCCGACAGCGTTTGCCTGTTTTGTCCTTTTTCGAGTTTAGTCGCACACACACTGAATTTCGAAATTTCAGTTTGCGGTAGAATGCCCGTTTTCAGCCAGTTGGAGATTTAACAAGCAGAAATTTGAAACAATAAAAAGAAAAGTATGTCCACGTATCATAATAAAAAATCAGCCGATTCCATCCAGAAATATTTAACAGGTTTTTGGGTCAATTTCACACACTGCCGTGAGTACGTGGTACAGTATGTTGGAAATTGATTGTTTGAGAATTCTTCAAGTAAAGTCGCTCTACTTTCCAGTGTACCTAGCTAAAAATGGGGTTCTGAGAAAATGAAAAAAACGGTGTCGTTTAACTTTTTACTTGCCGAACGTTTTAATTATCTCAAAAATCGCCGAGTAACTGCCGGCCGCGAATCCCAGCAAACCAAACAGACAGAGTGGAACGTTTTTGACAAAATAGGACAGCGGAACAGAAGCTCCAAATTTACAATAAGCAGTCAATAAATCGATAATCGGCGGGAAAACCAGGGCCAGAGTGGCGGTGCAGAATGAACCAATGAGTGAAATAAAAAGTCCAAGGTGAGGTATCAACTCGGCCAGGCCGACTGAAATGAATAATCGTATCAATTAATTAATTGTAATAAATAGAACGGTAAAAGTGAACAAGGTCCCTCAATAGCCGCTCCAATCGATAATCGGTCTGGCCGAAGCACAAGCACGTAGGAAAGGGCCTAATTCCAAACATAAAATTACCCCAAGACATGCATCAGTATCGCCAGACCAATTATCGATTTGGCTGACCACTGAGGGATTGTTCACTTTTGCCGTTAGGACAAAATTGGACGTACAAGTGATTAGAATTAAAATTAGTCTGACTATGTAAATTAAGACCAGTTGTCTGGAGGGCAGGCCACGAAATACTTTTCTACTAATCCATTTCTCTATCCTCTCCAGAGGAATGTAAAACTGCACTGAATAGGTGACGAAAACAGCTAAAGTAAACATCAATTTCACCAGCTGATAGTACCTAAAATCATCAAGTTTTCAAAAAATTTAGAGCTCTCACTAGCTCACCAATACTCTTGCGGTAGGTTCAAAGTGATGCTGTCCTTAACTGTCGAGCCGAATTTCAGATACCCAAAGAAGCCGGTCGACGAATAAACGGCCATACTAAGGAAGAAACCGGTGTTTAGCACTCCGTTCCACTGCGTAAAAAAAGTCGGCTCTTGCATTCTGTTTTCAATCGGCAGAATCTACAACTGTTAATAAGTACTACTGCTGACTTCTAAGACAGACCAACTGACATAGGTTACTCCTTCGACAGAAAACATAACCGTGCCGAAATAGAGCGGAAGAGTGGTCCAGGACGCAAATCCGGGAAGTCTGCTGGCCGGGCTCAGGTCTTGGAAGAGATATTGTAGAGTAATTATGAAAGCTATCAAATAAACGATATTTGCCATCAGAGAAAATGGCGCCAAGTGTTTCAATTGACGGACGCTGCATAGCAGAATGACCTAAACAATAGTTTTCTAGACTTAGACAGGTCCGTCAAAAACAACCCCGCAGATTTTTTACTGTAGAAACCGCACGCAACTCTCAACCGATTTGAATGAATCCTTCTTTAAGTGAAAGATTCATAAATTCTTGGAAGATTGGGGAAATTTTTATTGGTCTGCTCTGCTTAGTTCTTGAGATATTTTCCCTCAAATTCGAAACAATTTTTGGCAAAAAGAAGAGCGATTCCATTGCGTTTCAAATATAATTAGATTCTTACTGCTGAGGGCTAAACGAGAGTTTACTGTTTAAAGTAAAGTGGGTTTGTGCGTCACCAGTAAAGCCTTCAATAGCCCTTAGCAGTTAGCAGGAATCTGTTTTATTGCGTAGTGCAACGGAATAATAAAAAATGCCTCTTGTTCACAGTCAAAATCACTGTTTTAATTTTTAGAGCCAATATCTCAGGAACTAGGCAGAGTACATTAATAAAAGTTCAACAGTCTTTTAAGGATTTATTTGTCTTTCATTTAACTAAGGATGCATTCACATCGGTTGAGATATTCGGTTGCTACAGCGAAAAAACTGCAGGTTTTTTACATAACCCTGTACCTACAGTATTTCTTTTTTTTAACGTAAAGCAAGGGTCAAACTCACGAACGGCAGAATAACTGCCATCCAGGTAGAGATCGGCCAATAGAATCCGAGGATTTGCTCAAAAAACTGCTGCAGGTTGTCTGCCATAAAGACGAAATAAATGCAGCAGTTGCCAAAACTGGTCAGAAAGATTTCGCCGTTAACCAGCAACCTGGTAAAGTGATTCTATTCTATTCATTTTATTCGTTTTTCTATTTACCAATACAGTAGGTATAGCTTACTTTCCGAGGTATGAAAATCTTCTTAAAGCCAGTGGACCATGCTCCAAAGCCGCCCTCATTACATTAGCGTAATCGAGTGCATCTAAGCTCTTTCTAAATATGGATTTTCTATGCGTCTAACAGACAGATACTGTAATGCCACCATGTACCGGGCTGAGAAATAGCTCGCCGACTGAATAACCTGATGCATGCAGTACAAATTTGCACCGCAAATGATAAAAATCAGAACGAATCCAGTCTGAAATTACAAGGCATTTTAGAAGGCAAGTGTTGATATTACTATGAGAAATATTATGACATGCCCATAATCCAGAATTAGAGAAAGCCAGTGGAAGAGACAGTAAGCCGGTGCCGGTCAACCCCTTAATCAGATGAAAAATGGCTTGTTCAGGGCTGTAAATCAAAGTCCGCTTTAAAATCTTCAGCATATTTATTACCTGAGAGCATGTTTGGCATGTCGGGTGCTGGTGGAAACTGGTAACAAAGGCTTCCTTTCTTTAGTAATCAACTCTTCCTCATCTTCCTCCCACACAATTCGCTCAATAACTCGAGGAGTACTCATATTATTATAGTCTGTACTGCATTTAAACTCAGCTTTCCACTTACACTGATAAGGCCAGTTGATAAGAAAGCAATGCGGAATCAGTCAATGCGTGTGGTTAAAACTGAAGCATCTAATACCACAACAGATAGATTTACGCAAATTTTACATACAGTAAGAAAACTCAATCGTCAGCAAACAAATCAGTGCCACTTTTCAAATTAATCAGAGTGCTTCTCCCCGTTTGCGGACTGCCCTGCAGTACAAATGAGTCGACAGTTTTCTTCGTTACTCCGATGCACTCCGACTGCGCCACAAAATGAATCCATATCATCACGCCGATGCAACCCACCAACAGACCACCAATGACGAGAAACAAAGTTCCAGCAAACAACGACAATGTGTGCTTGTATATGGTGTCAAAAATCACAGAGCCAATCACAAATGCTACGTTTTCGGCCAAACCAAACATGGTAAATGCCTTGCCAGTCTGAAAGCAATTGTATCTAAGTCTGTCTCTGTCTCTGTCTGTTTCATGGTCTCTGTGCCTGTGTCTGTGCCTGTGCCTGTGCCTGTGCCTGTGCCTGTCTCCGCATCCATCTCTGTCTCCATCTCCAAAACCGTCTCTGTCTCTGTCTCTGTCTCTGTCTCTGTCTCTGTCTCTGTCTCTGTCTCCGTCTCTGTCTCCATCTCCATCTCCATCTCCATCTCTGTCTCCGTCTCCGTCTCCGTCTCCGTCTCCGTCTCCGTCTCCGTCTCCGTCTCCGTCTCCATCTCCGTCTCTGTCTCTGTCTCTGTCTCCATTTCCGTCTCCATCTCTGTCTCCGTCTCCATCTCTGTCTCTGTCTCTCTCTCTGTCTCCGCCTCTGTCTCTGTCTCTGTCTCCATCTCTGTCTCCATCTCTGTCTCTGTCTCTGTCTCTGTCTCTGTCTCTTTCTCTGTCTCTGTCTCTGTCTCCATCTCCGTCTCCATCTCTGTCTCTGTCTCCGTCTCTGTCTCTGTCTCTGTCTCTGTCTCCATCTCCGTCTCCATCTCTGTTTCTGTCTCTGTCTCTGTCTCTGTCTCTATCTCTGTCTCTTTCTCTGTCTCTTTCTCTTTCTCTTTCTCTGTCTCTGTCTCTGTCTCTGTCTCTGTCTCTGTCTCTGTCTCTGTCTCTGTCTCTGTTCCTGTCTCTGTCTCCATTTTCGTCTCCGTCTCTGTCTCCATCTCCATCTCCATCTCCATCTCCATCTCCATCTCCATCTCCATCTCCATCTCCATCTCCATCTCCATCTCCATCTCCATCTCCATCTCCATCTCCGTCTCTGTCTCTGTCTCTGTCTCCATCTCCGTCTCCATATCTGTCTCCATCTCCGTCTCTGTCTCCATCTCCATCTCTATCTCTATCTCCATCTCCATCTCTTTCTCTGTCTCCGTCTCCGTCTCCGTCTCCGTCTCCGTCTCCGTCTCCGTCTCTGTCTCTGTCTCTGTCTCTGTCTCTGTCTCTGTCTCCATCTCCATTTCCATCTCCATCTCCATCTCCATCTCTGTCTCTGTCTCTGTCTCTGTCTCTGTCTCTGTCTCTGTCTCTGTCTCTGTCTCTGTCTCTGTCTCTGTCTCTGTCTCTGTCTCCATCTCCATCTCCATCTCCATCTCCATCTCCATCTCCATCTCCATCTCCATCTCTCTGTCTCTCTGACTGTGTCTATGTCTGTGTCTCTGTCTCTGCTTGTCTATAATTTGCTCTGTGTCTGCCACTGTGTTGTGTCAGTTCTTGCTCATAGTTAGTAGGCAAGTCAATTGGTTTGGTGAGTCAGTCGATTGGTCAGTTGACCAGATGAAAATATTTTTGCATAGTACCTCATCAGGAGCAACTAGATGAGTAGTGAATCCATAAATGCCAGGTCTAGTAATGTCGGCTATCATGCCCAGCACAGAGGAGAGATACATGTGCCAACCCTCTGAGGCTAACCCTACAGCAATAGCCTTTGCAGCGCGGCTTCCAAAGCCAATCAATATAACGACCGTGTCCCGCACTTTCAACCATTTCTGCAGAACAGAGATGGCCACCACACTGCCTATCAGGTCTAAAGACAGAATTGCACACGTGTCAATGCTTACAAGCAATGCTACTCACTCAACACTCCAGTGACAGCCAGCCACAAGCTGTAGTCATAGGCTTGCCAACCAATCGCTCTGGCTCCTTTCTCTCTGTGTGTATAGTACTGCATAGTAGTGCCTAAAGAAAGGGTTGGAATCTTTGCTTTCTGTTAAGACTGCTTCTAACCTTTAGTTTCTCCGAACACAGCCATAATAACAAAGTAGAAGAAGGTCATCCAGAGCAGAAAGCATCTTCTGTGCCCAGCTCTTGGCAAGTAAAATGTTCGCAGTGACGATCTGACATCCAGAACCACCTGTTTAAAGATATTTGGCCTGCTGTCGACTGCAGAAGATAAGAGAACACTTCTGGAGCGTCGAATACTATTTCCTGACGCTTCTCTGCTCAGTGAGATGCTTATTTTTCTGCCGTCTGTACTCAGATGGTCCAGTGGTTTGAGCAGTGGAGGTGGAATTTGGGGAATCATGACTATACAGAGAAAGAAGGACAATGCGATTATTACAAAGCCGATGCAAGCAACCGTCTGCTCACTATACAAGTCAATCAAGCGCTACCGCCGAAAAACCGCCTATAATCATGGCTGCGCTGACAGACGCATAGACCATTGTGATTCTGAAGGCCAGTAGTTTCTGGTCTGAAGTTATGTCAGAGATAGGCGAACATGTTGATTGGTACCCAGCGTGAATGTGCCAGTGAATCCAAAGATTAGCTGACCGATGATCAACCACCACAGGGACACAAGCAGAGTTTCACTGAGCACAAGATTGGTGAAGAATGTTGCCACCACTGTCCCTCCCAGTCCCAAAGCGATATTCACTGCTCGACCATGTTTATCACCCCATGCACCTGCAATTGGCAATTGGTCCACTTGGGTGAATAGGGTAATTTAGTCAGTCAGTCAGTCAGTCAGTCAGTCAGTCAGTCAGTCAGTCAGTCAGTCAGTCAGTCAGTCAGTCAGTCAGTCAGTCAGTCAGTCAGTCAGTCAGTCAGTCAGTCAGTCAGTCAGTCAGTCAGTCAGTCAGTCAGTCAGTCAGTCAGTCAGTCAGTCAGTCAGTCAGTCAGTCAGTCAGTCAGTCAGTCAGTCAGTCAGTCAGTCAGTCAGTCAGTCAGTCAGTCAGTCAGTCAGTCAGTCAGTCAGTCAGTCAGTCCAGTCAGGTCAGTCAGTCAGTCAGTCAGTCAGTCAGTCAGTCAGTCAGTCAGTCACAATCAGTCAGTCAGTCAGTCAGTCAGTCAGTCAGTCAGTCAGTCGGTCAGTCAGTCAGGCAGGCACAGCAGTCAGTCAGTCAGTCAGTCAGTCAGCGGTCAGTCAGTCAGTCGTCAGTCAGTCAGTCAGTCAGTTGGTCAGTCACAGTCAGTCGGTCAGTGGGTCAGTCGGTCGCGTAATGATAATAGCGACTCCACCTAAAAACAAACCAATAAAAATCGACGGAAGGATAGATGCAATGGACGTGTAGATATCCCAATCGGCTGAGATTCCCTGAACCATGTTCTCCATCTCAACAGTCCACGTTTTCTGCTATCGCGACATTGATGGTAGGTTGCAGTGTGGTGACCCTGCTCTACAAAAGCGATAGTACAAGGCGTGCGTGGCTGGCGTGGCGTAAATTGCGGAGCCGGCCATGTTCAAGAAAACCACCGGTTCTACCGTAATATTGCGTAGTATGTAGAGAAGCCATCTTCTGGAAAGCAACAAAAGAGAGTCCAAGTTAAGAATCAGCCCGGCGGATAGACATGCTGACCGAAAATTGCAAAAACATTTCACGTGTCGTGTCCGCATTCTACACCAGTGTGATAACGTTTTTAGACCTCTTTTTTATCTGTTTACATTATAAACAGAGCCACTGCGTTAAGTAGCTGGTGCACTATTTATGTGGTGTCTTTTGAGTTTATAGTGTATTAGATATAAAGCATATGAAACAAAAGTTGAGGATTGAAAGAAATAGTTTCGACAAATACAACAATTTCAGTGTCAAAACGTTTTACAAAGACAAACAATCAGGAAATGACATAGTAAAAGTTAAAAAAAGCTAATTAAATATATAGATAGCTATTTACCAAAACCATAATTATACGTTTATTATTGGAAGGCTAACTGTCCATAAAATCCAACGTTTTCGCCCCCCCCCCCGCTCCTGACGTTTTTGGACTTTTTCAACACAACCCCCCTAAAAACTACGACGTTTTTGACTGACTGGTTGGAAACATGAACTGGGTTGAGGTTTCCTTGTAATATAGTTGCGGACAGAAGCTTCCTAGGGACCAAAAAAACGTTGACGTTTTCGACACCAACCTCCTGTTGCTAAGTAAATTTATTTGAAATATAATTTAATAATAATTTACTTAGCAAACAGACTACTATATTAGTAAATTTCTAAAAAAATATACTTAAAATTATACTTATAATTTACTTAAGGCAGAAATTCACTTTTAATTTAATTAAAATATCGACGGCTTCTAAGACAGCGAATATGTCCACTCAAAAGTACTGAACAAGAAGAATGGCATCTCTCAGGATTAATAGTTTATATTACTTTTTTAGCCTATAAATTACTAGTGGCAATGGATACATTTCGTTCCCTGCTGTAGACAGGGCCTAGAGAACTGTCCATGGTGCTGTGTCTCATAGTACAGAGACTGACGCTAGAGGCGGCGCCCGTGGAGAGAGTTCCCAAGGTAGTAGAACCCGAAGTGGAGCTGGTCTTGTGAGCGTGACTCGACACCAACAACCGACCCGGACTGGTGGGCGGATCGGCAGCGATGCCGGTCGACCTTTTCGGACGCGTCTTGCGTCTACCGGCAGAGGAGCAATCGAAACTGCTATTGATGGCCGTTTTTGGTGAAGCCTGGTGAAGGCTTTCTGGAGAACGCATCGCCGACTGACTATGCCAGGACGTGGACTGAGGGAACGACGATCTAAAGAGACGGTAATCTTTTTTTAACCACCATTCGTTGCACCAGTACCGGTACATTATATGGTACCGGCACCTATGGCCATGGGTAGGGGTACCAAACATGGTACCACCCTAGGTACTGGTACCATAAACGGCGTTAGGTGCCTGACTGTATTAGGGGCATGTTTGGGGGTTACCCACCCCCTAGCTGGAAAGGCCAACCCCCACCTCAATCTCCACCCTTCCGAGATAGTGTAAGGGACCCCACGACCCTACTAGTAGTGGCTCCAGTACCAGGGCTGTTTGTTTTCCGGAAAAAAACTCAAGCCGGTTTTTTCCTGTTTTTTTCGGTATTTTTTCAAAAGTTATTTTCCGAGATGACAGAAAAAAGCACTGAGTTTTATTACGAAATGCACTAATTTTAAGAGTAGTAATTTGATTTTAAAACAACAAAAACACAATAATAAAAGTAGCCTGAAAATGGTACCGGTATTTTTTGCCAAAAACAGCTAAGTTATGCTATGGAAATGCTTGTAAAGCTTCTATCAACGTAAATTCAAAGCATTTGAAGCGAATTTAACCAGTTATTCTGCCTATTTCCTCTAAAAACCTGCTTGAGTTTAGTGTTTCCGATCAAATTAAAATTAAATAACAAAATTAAATTGTTTTGGCCAAAATCACCAAGTAAATAGCAATTTAATAACAAATTAAATTTCTCGCGATGACTGTCCAACAAATTAAAATTATATTAAATTTCGTAAAATTGGCCTAGAAATTTGATACAAATTTGATATGAATTTGATATAAATTTGCTTGGTTTGGCAGCTTCACTAACCAAAGTCTGTGTACAAAACAACAAGTTCAGTCCAAAGATGACTTGTTCATGCCTATAGCAACGATATCAACTCATTAAATGCTAATTTGTAGACCATTTGTCGCCATCCAAAGAAAGGTCAACTCATTTTGGACCGACCCCGACCCAGGTTTTGAGCTGTTTCCTCAGGAATTAAGTATTGATTTTAGCAAATTTATATTTAATTCATATCAAATAACAAAATTGTATCAAATTAAATTTCAGAATTTGGGTACCAAGCAAATTAATAGCAAGTTATTTTCATTTGAAGGGTGAGCAAGCAATTTAATAGTTATTTAATTTCAAAATAAATTTACTCGGAAACACTACTTGAGTTTTCTCTGTATTTTAGTTTTTTCCGAGCCCCTGGGAAAAAAACCGGTTTTTTTTCTGGAAAAAAGCGAAAAAAACCGAGGAAAAAACCGACCCAACAGCCCTGTCCAATACTAACAAACTGGCTCGCTGCTGATGTTTAAGAGAAATCGGTGTTTTGGAAGCCGTTTTTGTCATTTTTTGCTTGCTTTTAGCTCTAAAACGCTATTTGGCAGCTTAGAATAGCAATTTTTAGCGTCCTTACTGAAAAAAACGAGCTAAAAACGCACTTGCAGGCGTTTTGGAGCTTTTTGACAGTTTGGACCCCTCCCCCAGGTCGGACCGGAGCTGTTACATGTATGGGTGACGGTACCATACATGGTGTCGGTCGGCAACATAAACGGGGTTAAGTGCCTGACTGTTCCTGCTAGGAGACGCTCGCAACGTCTAGTAAGTACAATTGTACATGTGTGGTTGT